>JAECUM010006810.1:0-36756 GCA_016617855.1 Megalonaias nervosa | reverse complement strand
AAAAACAGAATAAATAAATATTTTTTTTACTGTATAGTTCAACTCTGCTAATTATTCCCAATCAATCAGGACACTTTCACCGTCGCTGCTCTCAGTGTCATTGACAGAATCATAAAACATAATCTTTCTTAGTTGCATTACACGATTATCTACAATCTTCTTTTTCTCGTATTCACGAGATAGTTCAGATCTGATATTTTCGATCGAACGTGCAAGAGGTGCAAATAATTTTACCTGTTTGTCATTTACTCCTGCCAAGGATACCAGCATTGATTGATAAATCAGTTTCATGAATCTGTACGCAGATGTCCGTGTGTATTTACCGTCGGTTTTTCGTTGTTCCAATGAATTAAAATCGCATAATATTTTCTCAGGATCGAGATTTTCAGAGAGATTTACTCCTTCATGTTCTAATTTTTTGATAGCAGAAATAATAGCATTAATATTTTCTCGGTTCATATATAATAATTATTTCTTCAATATAAAAATAATAGTCCCCAGAGAGGACTGTTTTTTGAAGATGATTATGATTATATACATATGATTATGATTATATACATATGATTATGATTATATACATATGATTATGATTATATACATATGATTGTATGATCATGATTATATATACATATGATTTTGATTTTTTGCAGACAGCACAAACATAAACTTAACTATGGTACTTATCTCTAAGGGACAGCACAAACATAAACTTAACTATAGACGGAATACAACGGGGAGGGGGGATTTACCTACGTCCAACAGATTTTATACAACTCTCTCCATGATAACCCCATGGAGAGTGCAAAAGTACACCCACCACGTGGTTACATGGTGAGAGAGTGTATTATTTTTCTATTGGGCTTCGGACCCCCAATTATCTTAGGAAAACGACATCAAGATCGCCTCCACTGACTATGTCAATCATGGGAATCGAACCACGGACCTTGTGTACGAGAATCTAACGCTTTAGCACTGGGCCGCAGACCTGTTTTACATATAAACGTTTTAAAATGTTTATATAGTTAACCCAACACTGAATAAGCAGGCAATTTACATACGAGCAGTATACTGAATAAAATCACAATTATTGTAGAACTGTAGCGTAGATTTACTTCAATTTACAAACATAATTCATAAAATATACTGTATAAAATAATCGCACATTACATTTTTTGTATGAGTTATCGTTCGTTAGGTGAAAATATATGTACAACAGCTGTGTTGCTAAAAATAACTCTGATTTGTAATTACGCACTTGCATATAAACCGACGTGATTTAAAGTCATCAGAGTCAAAAGGTGCATAAATATCCTTTTCTATTACAAATTACTGCTCCAGTGACAGCTAATTGCTAACAGAGAACAATTAAATCGCTAAATAATTAACCGTTTTGATGAAAGAAAACAACGACGGGGGAAGATAATAACTAATTTACTCTGCGGAGAGAGAGAGCAGAGTTATCTCGCTTCATTATATGTACAATTGCCTCAAACATATATTATTCAGATTTTAATGATTTTGAGTATTGTTCAACCCATCAGATTGAAGAATTTGTAACAATTTTATTAATCAGAGTACCATTTAGCCAATCTGATTAAGAAAATTCTGATTATTTCACTAATCAGAGTACCATTTAACCCATCTGATTAACGAATCTGTAGATTTTACGAATCAATATCAATAACAGAAGGTTTGTTAACGAGCATTATAATAATAATATTGTTTGATAAATCTGTAGATATTTTATGAAACAGAGTACCATTTAACCCATCTGATTGAGAAAATTCTAAATATTTCATGAAACAGAGTACCATTTAACCCATCTGATTAAGAAAATTCTGATTATTTCACGAATCAGAGTACCATTTAACCCATCTGATTAAGAAAATTCTAAATATTTCATGAAAGAGAGTACCATTTAGTCCATCTGATTAAGAAAATTCTGATTATTTCACTAATCAGAGTACCATTTAACCCATCTGATTAACGAATCTGTAGATTTTACGAATCAATATCAATAACAGAAGGTTTGTTAACGAGCATTATAATAATAATATTGTTTGATAAATCTGTAGATATTTTATGAAACAGAGTACCATTTAACCCATCTGATTAAGAAAATTCTAAATATTTCATGAAACAGAGTACCATTTAACCCATCTGATTAAGAAAATTCTGATTATTTCACGAATCAGAGTACCATTTAACCCATCTGATTAAGAAAATTCTAAATATATCATGAAACAGAGTACCATTTAGTCCATCTGATTAAGAAAATTCTGATTATTTCACTAATCAGAGTACCATGTAGCCCATCTGATTAACGAATCTGCAGATTTTACGAATCAATATAAATAGCAGAAGGTTTGTTAACGAGCATTATAATAATAATATCGGTTGATAAATCTGTAGATATTTCATAAAACAGGACCATTTAACCCATCTGATTAAGAAAATTCTGATTATTTCATGAATGAGAGTACCATTTAACCCATCTGATTAAGAAAATTCTGATTATTTCATGAAACAGGGGACCATTTAGCCCATCTGATTATGAAAATTCTGATTATTTCATGAATGAGAGTACCATTTAACCAATCTGATTATGAAAATTCTGATTATTTCATGAATGAGAGTACCATTTAACCCATCTGATTAAGAAAATTCTAAATATTTCATGAAACAGAGTACCATTTAACCCATCTGATTAACGAATCTGTAGATTTTACGAATCAATATCAATAACAGAATGTTTGATAACGAGCATTATAATAATAATATTGTTTGATAAATCTGCAAATATTTCATGAAACAGAGGACCATTTGACCCATCCGATTAGGAAAATTCTGATTATTTCACGAATCAGAGAACCATTTATCCCATCTGATTAACGAATCTGCAGATTTTATAAATCAATATCAATAGCAGAAGGTTTGTTAACGAGCATTATAATAATAATATTGTTTGATAAATCTGTAAATATTTCATGAAACAGAGTACCATTTAACCCATATGATTAAGAAAATTCTGATCATTTCATGAAGCAGAGTACCATTTAACCCATCTAAGACACTTCTGATTATTTCATGAATGAGAGTACCATTTAACCCATCTGATTAAGAAATTTCCGATTATTTCATGAATGAGAGTACCATTTAACCCATCTGATTAAGAAAATTCTGATTATTTCATGAAACAGAGCACCATTTAACCCATCTGATTAACGAATCTGTAGATTTTACGAATCAATATCAATAACAGAATGTTTGTTAACGAGCATTATAATAATAATATTGTTTGAGAAATCTGCAAATATTTCATGAAACAGAGTACCATTTAACCCATCTGATTAAGAAAATTCTGATTATTTCACGAATCAGAGAACCATTTAACCCATCTGATTAACGAATCTGTAGATATTTCACGAAACAGAGGACCGTTTAACCCAGCTGATTAAGAAAATTCTGATTATTTCATGAAACAGAGTACCATTTAGCCCATCTGACTAAGAAAATTCTGATTATTTCATTGAATCTGATTAACAAACCCATGAATATTTCATTGAATCTGATTAACAAACCCATGAATATTTCATGAAACAGAGTACCATTTAACCCATCTGATTAACGAATCTGTAGATATTTCATGAAGCAGAGTACCATTTAACCCATTTGATTAAGAAAATTCTAAATATTTCATGAAGCTGAGTACCATCTAACCCATCTGATTAAGAAAATTCCGATTATTTCATTGAATCAGATTAACAAACCCATGAATCTTTCATTGAATCTGATTAACAAACCCATGAATATTTCATGAAACAGAGTACCATTTAACCCATCTGATTAAGAAAATTCTGATTATTTCATGAAACAGAGTACCATTTAACCCATCCGATTAATAAAATTCTAAATATTTCATGAAGCAGAGTACCATTTAACCCATCTGATTAAGAACATTCTAAATATTTTATTAATCAGAGCACCATTTAACCCATCTGATTAAGAAAATTCTAAATATTTTATTAATCAGAGTACCATTTAGCCCATCAGAATGAGAAAAATCAGTAAAAAAAAAATAATTATATTATTTCAGAATTAGGGGATGGAATAAAATATTTATCTTCATTTAGCCCATCAGAATGAGAAATTTATAACAATTTTATTAATCAGAGTACCATTTAGCCCATCAGAATGAGAAATTTATAACAATTTTATTAATCAGAGTACCATTTAGCCCATCAGAATGAGAAAAATCAGTAAAAAAAAAATAATTATATTAATCAGAATCAGATTGTTTTTTTTCCCTTGATTATATCAGGAAATATTTATTCGGACGTTCTACGAGCGTATATATAGATTTATATTGAGTGATTCTTGTCTTAGATCCAAAATGTGTCCTGTCTGGTCGGTGAGTTTAAAATTTATCCTTGATAATAGCAGATTATGTACACGTAGATAAACTGGATTAATTGGCTCAGATACAATTAACCACCCGGGCGGCGCTTGAGGGCTAAATGAATATAATGTATACCCTTGTTGAGCTTGAGTGGATTTTTCAAGATCTACTTGATAGCTACCATCAATTACGTCACATACTAAATTAACTGCGATCGTTGATGTTATATTAACAATACCAGGTGAGATATGGCGACCTCCACCGTATGGATCATTATTATATTTAAGAATGGTTGGTGTAGGTATTATTTTTTTCCATGAATCACATATTCTTTTAAAATGTTCATCAATAAGATCATTAACTGATTTCTTTAGCTCATCAGAGTTAAATCCCGGAATTATAAATGTTGGTAGCTGTTCTTCTGTAATTCCATAATGTTTAAGAAACACTGTTTTAAATAAACGTTTATAACTTACACTTTGAATTGGGCTGTCTTCATTAACTATGTAAGTATTAAGAAATCTATCTGCCAGTGCGTTTAATGTTTTTTCTCTGTCAACGATAGCCTTATTTACTCATTCTAAGTCTGATGCAACTTGATTCAAATGTATTGTTTCAATTATTTGATTTTTTTAAATCATCGTCATAAAAAGTGTTGATGCTGGAAAATACATATCTTGGATCATTAAGTACACGTCCATGTTAAGATTTAATTGGTCTTGATTTTGAGTTAATTTCTTCAGCGTTAATTGTTGCTATTCTTGTTGTACCTTTCTTAGCTTGAATGAAATTTATAAAATGAGTATAATGTGTATAACCACGATACGCATCCGGATTCTCTATAAATGGATAAGTTTTTCGATATTCTGGGATTTGTATAAATTTTTCAACATCTATAACGAAATCAGATCGTTGTGGTTCTGGTGGGCCTTTATAAAACGGTGCAACTTCAGGCCAACCTAATACTGATCTGATCGAACTTTGATAAATTTCCTACAGAATAATCAGGGGAATTTATTTCAATTGCCGCTGATAATATTGGTTCATAAGCAGTAATTGCTATTTTTGATTCTTTTCCTGTAATAGATTTAATTCTGCGTTGGAATTCATCATTGATCTGTTCTATTTGATAACTGCCCGTTGGAATAGCAACTACTTGCCAGTCAGGAGTTCCATCAGGGTTATTCTTATTTGCAAATATCAGCGAATTATTCGGTTGCAGTCCACCAAATGGTTTTGATTTAATATTTGGCCAGCTATAATAAACTTGCAATTGTGCTAGGGTTATTTCCTTTGCTGGAATTGCGGTTGGAAAGTTAACGCTAAACTCAGGATTGGTCGAACTCAGCGATATCATGGTGGTTTTTTGGTGGTGTCGTATTAACAACGATCTGCTGAAGTAAATCTCTCGGATCAGCCATTATTATTGTTATTGCTACTTCAAATTATTAATTTTTTCATCCTGATTATTATTAAAATCATTAATGACTCTGAATGCTTTATCATAGGTTTTCATCATCGCTGCAACTTTTCATCAGATATTTTACCATCACTGAGATATAAAGAAATATACGAGGATAGTTTGAATGTGTCGTTGTTGCTGTTTGTAATTGAATCAAATAATCGTTTAATTTAATATTCGTGCACGTATCTATCTTCTTAGAGATAATGCTGAGAACACCAGCGATATTCGTTGATGCTGAAACGATAATCGTTATTACTGCAGGTGCTGTCATTGTTAATGTTGATAATAATAACCCTGTTCCAGCAACAACAGCAGAAACCGAGTAAGCAACTACATCAATAACAACCTTACGCCTGTGATATTTTTTTACTTTCACTGTATAATCGTCGATGATATTTTTTAGTTTGGTCAGACACTCGCGCATCTGATTATATCTGTGACGTTGAACGTCGATTGAGATTTGATTCATTATACTTAATGACGTTAAGTAATTAATTAAGGGGTTTCAGCTACGAATTCCAGACACCATCAGTAACATCTCAGAGGCATTTCCGTTGATGTCAGCGTAAATATTTCTTTAGTGTTTTTATTTAGCATCACCAGTAGAGGATTATGATATACATTCGGTGATGATGAAGTGGCAGCAGTAATTTATAAACCATGCATGGATAGCCTGTATAACCCAGTTACTTCTGCGGTATGTTCGAGAGTGTTATTTTGTGGTGTCCATATTGATGATCCTGTTGCTATCATGTACACGATATTTTTAATCTGTCCGTGTGGAATTTTAATCAGATTAGTTTTTTGAACAATATTAGGTATTCCACTAATAATGTCGTTGAGTTTCGTGTTAACGTCGGAGAGTTTTATGTCAACGGTTGGTTGTTCCCCAAAAAAAATCTTTAATGGTTTTGATTATGTTTCTACGAAAATTTAAGAACGTTTCTACATGTCTAGAAAAAGTATTATTGAGTGCAGTCATTTCGTCATTGATTGTTTTTAGCGAAGTTGTTACTGGAATTTCCTTATCATCGACGTATTTCTTCGTTGCAGCATCAAAATCAAATTCTGGTGTTCTAAGATTATTAATACCATTATTATCCATATTGAGAAATGCACGCATTATACCGCCGTTGACTAATACGTACTTAGATTCTTGATCGTCGACATATTTTTTGTTGCGGCGTCTGTATCTGCGGCTGGGTTTCCAAGGTCTATAATTTTATTTTGATTCATAATAATGCAACCCGTGAATGAATCACCAGCTTTCTTGATAAAATCATTGACTGACGTACCGGAATCTTGTATTTTTCCCTGATCAGTAAAAGTAACGATATTATCAACAACCGCATTAGGAACTCGTATGAGTACATCTGGCAGTTGTATATTACTCGTCTTTAATCGTCCTTCTTTATCCTGAAAAACAACGACCTCATTTTGATCCACACTTGTAATATTTAATAAATCGTCAATCTCATTTCTGAGCTGATCAAGGGTTGCATATTTAGATAAATCAGCTTGCTGCTGAACTTTACCACGAGAAGATCTTCCGTAAATATCTACCATTATATTTACTAATGTCTGTTTAAATGTGACAACGTAGTATATTCATGTACTACTTTGTGAGGTAGTTCTGTTGATTTTGATACAACATCAAGTACGTTAAGTACTTCACCACCACATACTGGTGGATCAGTTAATGTTTGTGATGGTAGAGTTGAATACCATATTGGAGTACTTTGTATGCTGCTAACATACTCTAAGAATTCTTTTGGTGGAGCTAGTCCATATGAATCAAAATAAATAATTCCACGTGGATCAATTGCATATCCAACCCAATGTGTGCTTGGACCAGAGTTTTTATCGAGATTAATAATACCAGTTTCAATATTGTTTGGTTGTTCTGGTAATTGATCACGCATAAAAACACCTCTGAATTTTTTATTTTTAATTTTTTAGCAGCATCGAGTAAATCAAAATTAGACATAGGCAGAATCAATGAACTGTCCCGGGAAGTCTTAGACCCTTTCCGTACCATGAATATGGGGTCCCTGGCAATCTTAGACCGCCACCGTATGCTGGGCCTGATAATCTTAGACGGCCCGGCTGTGGTACGTTTGGTGCTCTTAGACGTCTTCCGTGTTGTTTTGCCCGTGATCTTTTTTTTTAAGCTTTCTTCGTGCATGATTCCTTTTCCTGTTGCTTTCTTTACTGCCATTCCAGCAGCGGTTCCAACAGCGCCTAACGCAGCTGCTTTTGCAACAGCTGGGGTGCAGCGGCTATTAATGCTGGTATGGCAGCAAGAAGTGGAAATATACCACCCGTCTTAGCGATGTCTTTGATAGCGCCCGCAGAAAGATTAAATTTTATACCTTTATTTGATTTTTTGGCTTCATTGAAGTTTCTGAACTGACGCTCGGTCAACAATAATTTATTTGAACCGCTCATTTGTTTTTTTTTTTAGCGATATTTTTATTCCACAGTTATTTTTTTATGCTGATTGTAGCCTTTTAATCTGACTAGGAGTCAGACTAACACTAACGTGATTATATGACATTATAATATTCATAAAGGATCTAATTACATATTTTCGACTGGAGCATCAACTGCTCGCATTCGTCCACCAACACCTTCAAGTAACATTGATTTATCGCTAAGTATAACGGCTATTGCTCTGTAATTAGGAATAGCTGCTGGTGGTGTCACACGAGCTCGAAAGTGTATATCAACTACTGACTGTCTGTATAAATCCAAATGCTCCAGCGAAAAGTAATAGATCGGATACAACGTTGTAAAATCTCTTTGTGATATTTGTAAACCAGTATCAACATTTTGATCACGACCCATGAACGTCATTAGACGATGATATGCACGTGCTACATGATTTTGCTCGAAATTCAGTAATATATCCTCGGATGATTCTTGATGTCCATTTATCCTCAGCGATACTTCAGAAACACCAAGATTGTCAAATATCATAATACTATTTTCTTGATTGTCTACTCGTGCAGTATTTTGAAATGCAATAAATATATGCCGTGGTGCAGAAACACCCTGCTGAGAAGCTATCTGCCACGTGAATAAACCATTAACATTACTCTACACAGCATCTGTGGTCATTGTCAACCATGATAATGCTGATTTACCACCCTGATCCGTAAAAGACATTAATCCTTTTTCCTCTTCGATAGATGGAGTCATCACCGGCATCCATAATGAAAGTTTGGTTAATACTACTTTACCAGCATCAACACCAGCGGGGCGCCATATTGCATCATTGTTTGTAGCCTTTCGTACGAGTACAACTGTGTGTTTAGCTCCAAAAATAACTTTCCTGACGTTTCTACAGAATCCAAATATATGTGAAAGTGGAATTGCACAAGAAAACCTTTCATCATCACCAAGGATTGCTCGACGTAACGCAAATCCCAAGTTGAAATTTTCATTCATTGATACAACAACATTTCCAGCATCATTTAATGTTACATTCCTATGTTCGGGCT
Organism: Megalonaias nervosa; assembly: GCA_016617855.1. Taxonomy (NCBI): domain Eukaryota; kingdom Metazoa; phylum Mollusca; class Bivalvia; order Unionida; family Unionidae; genus Megalonaias; species Megalonaias nervosa. The sequence continues at coordinate 27,389 of JAECUM010006810.1, read as the reverse complement.
GATCGGTTGTATCTTTTGCAAACATCATTGATGGACCAGCTGATCTTGAATAATCGTCGCTGTATCTAGCAAGACCCAATATAGTTGTAGCAACATCAACGTCTTTCTGGATTGATTCAATATTTTTTCCGTCAATCATATACGTGGCACTGTCAAATAAAGCCATAATGCCATTATTAACAAAACCAACCCGATCAGCAATTCCATAATCTGTATTATCTGCTTTTAAAAGTCTCCCTTCAACCTCAGTAAATGCCTCGGCAGGTAAGAAATATCTACTTGTATCCTGAACCTGAAGTTCAATCCTCCCACGCTGATCTGGAATTCGAGCGTCATAAGAATAATATTGATAATCACGCACAGACTCATCTTTGAGTACTGGTGCGTCCATGTCAAATGCTGGATCAGATATGTGCTTGAACATCTTTATTATAATTATTATCGTCTAAAACGAAGACCACTTCCTGCTATCAGACTAGCGGTTATATTTTTTTCTTTTTCTGATAATGGTACACTAGCCAACTCTGCTAGTTTTTGATTCGCAGCTTGGTTTATTATTTTACTAATATTTGCAGGCATTGTTTCAGTGCTAGGTAATTTTACTGGTTGAGGTTTTCGTCGTATTAATCATGCTAGTCTATCCTTGATTGCTGAGAATGCTTTACTAGCAACATCACCAACAGCACTAATACCTTTTTCACGAACAACATCAATAGCTTTCATCCCCAGTTGCTTTGCAATCGGTATTGCTTTTGGGGCTATTCTTCTAAATAGACCCTGAACAACATCACCTAGTCCATCTCAGTAGGTCGTTTTATATACTGGTAATCGTGAATTTATTACCCTGACCATGGTCGGTCCACGTTGAGTACTATGTACGATCATTTTATTATAGTAACTGTATCTAATTATATTTAATCACTGTAGTAGTCATCGGCAATTTCATTAATGAGGGATCGATACACATTAATATCCATGATACCGCTTGTAAATAATCATTTACAAATATCGGCTGCTTCATTAATTATTTCTGGAGAATTATTACCAGCTCGTTTTCCTCCGATGAGGATTTCCAGTGGTTCAACATCGGCAAGGACGTTATTAGGACAAGTAATAAGACCACTTCCTTGATTAGTAAATCCACTTCCAGTTGTTTCTTCTTCCTCAACATGAGGTTGTCTGAATAATAATTTTCTTGGCAATAATATATCTCCGGGTAATGGCTCTTCTTTAGCATCTTCGACTTGTCTCACAAAAGTTTCAAAATCATTTTTATGTTTATCAGTGATTCTAGATATACCACGGGACTTTCGAAATATAAAAGGAACCCAATTTTTTTCAGAAACACTAGCGGTGTCTGGATCTAATAATTTATCACGATGTGAATATCCTGTTGCGGCAACCGCAACAGCGTTTTCTCGAAGTATCCTACGACCATCTTCGGTTAATCGGGCTGGTGGTTTTGATTTTGGTTTTGGCTTTGGCGTAACAAGATCCCTTACGTCACCGACCTCCTCACGAACTTTGTCAATACTCTCAAGTACTTGTTGTACTTCTTCTTGTAATTGTGGCTGAGCCGCAGCTATTTCAGTCGGAAGTTCTCGTAGAATCTTCTTTGTTTTCTTAGTTCTTTCTGCTATTTTTCCAGTTGCTTCAGCGGTTTTCTCTAACGTTGGAAGAAGACCTTTAGTGGTTTCTGTGATAGGTTTAAATAATTGTTTTGTATCCTCTTCAAATTCAACTTGAGATTCCTGACGTGATTGTAGTTGTTGCTTGACAGAATCACGAACAGGTAAATATTTTTTAATTGCTTCTAGTCGCTCTCGAGCTAATCTAGCTGAATGTGGTTCTCCAATATTCATTATTGATAATATTTATACTGGCTGTTTAATTTATAGCAGCAGGAAGGGTGAACAACCAATATTGAGTGACCCGGCGAGTAAACTAAACGCACTATAAAATAAAAACAAAAAATCAACAATAAAATAACAAAAATAACTAACCCAAACGATTTATTATCCGTTTTCAACAATACAGAAATAGTCTCGGTTAGAAGGTTCGGTTTAGAGTTATTGACATTGTTTTTTCAGCCTTCGTAGGAACCTTATGTTTTAGACAAATGACGATTCAGACAAGTGGTCTGTTCACCCTCCCTGCTGCTGCTTCTCCTCCTGAATGGAAAATCATATTGACATGGGGGTTTTGCCAGAAATCTGGTGGATTATAAAATAATAAATGATGACACATGCAAATCCAACATGGCTGCCACTGCTGCCATCTTGAGAATTTTCTTGTCGCTACTGCTCTTGAATGTGTCACTTCTCCTCCTGAATGGGTGGTTATATCAGCATGGGGTTTTTACTAAAACACTTCTTAATGGTGTCTAGTTTAGTTCTAAATGAAAATGGTGCCAGTCTAACCTGCACCAGAATGGCCATCTTGTCAATCCTATTATAACTCCTTTTCCTAGATGGCTTCTTATATTGACATTGCATTTTCACCAGAAGACTTCTCACAGTGTCTAGTTGGTCCGAAATGGAAATGGTGCACATCTATTATCCATTATGACCACTATGAAGACATCTTGAAAATCTTGATATTGTTACTCCTTCAAAAGAAAAAGTCATATCAGCATGGAGTTTCCACCAGAAGACTTCTTATAATGTATTATTGGTTCTAAATTAAAATGGTGCTAATCTGATATCCTGTATAACCTCCATGGTAGTCATCTTGAGATTCTTGTTTTTGCTGACATCCAATGTTAACATCTTGTTATCACTGAAGAATATCAGAGATAGAGAGATGGTTTCAACACTCAACAGATTAAAGGAAGAATTAGTCTTAGTCTAGAATTCATGGATTTTTCTCATGAAATGGAGCATCAGTCCCGCTGAGGGGCTCTTGTTTTATATGAGGTACAGTTTTTGTGAGCTAGCAGTTTTTATGGATTTTGTGATTGCTTCAAAACATAAATTTGAAAACCAATGAAACAATAACCCTTCTGTAAAGACAATAGGACCCAGTCCATCAAAACCCAATGGAAAATTACCCTTCTGTAGAAACAATAGTACCAAATTCCATAAAAACCCAATGAAAAATCACCTTTTCATAGAGACAATAGGACCAAATTCCATAAAAACCCATTGAAAGATTACTCTTTTATAGGACCAAATTCCATAAAAACCCAATGAAAAATTGCCTTTTTATAGAGACAATAGGACCAAATTCCATAAAAACCCAATGAAAGATTACCCTTTTATAGGACCAAATTCCATAAAAACCCAAAGAAAAATTACCCTTTTATAGAGGCAGTAGGATCCCACTCAGTGAAAACCCAAAGAAAAATTACCTTCTCTACAGAGAATAGGACCTAGTCCACAAATTTAGGTACATGTACTGACGATATTGTAATTTTGGTAAACCCATTGGTTGTTATTTCCACGTAAAGAAATAAATGAATTTGCATTATTAAAACATGTTAGTAAAATATTTATGGTTAAACTATGTACAGGGATTGCTATGGTTAACTGGAGAAGAATAGATAGATATTGTGATGATTGTTTATTTACCTAGGTTTGGGCCACGGTTTCTAGCAACAGTTGATACATACGACAGAGAGCTAAGTGAGCTGGCAAAGAATGCAGCAGCAGCATTGGGGCTGCATGAGATCCTCAGGGAGGGAACCTACATTATGATTGGTGGACCCACATTTGAGACTGTGGCTGAGTCAAAACTCCTGCGCAGCTTTGGAGGGGATGCAGTTGGTATGCTGATAATGAATTACTATTTAGCCAAATGATATGTGTACCCATATGTAATCAGTGTAGATAATGTATACCCATATGTAATCAGTGTAGATAATGTGTACCCATATGTAATCAGTGTAGATAATGTGTACCAATATGTAATCAGTGTAGATAAAGATCTATCATCAGAAAATGGGGCAGGAAATCAAAATATTTATTGTTTGCTTGAAATAATTAATGGAAGAAACACTGTCTGCTGGCACATTATTTGATAGCAGATCAGGGTCTGTGTTGATCAAAGCAGTCTGCATATCAGACAACAGAACAGGGTCTTTGATGCTGAAAGTAGTCAGGCACATTAATCACCAGAAGATCAGGGACTGTGATGGCCAAAAACTTCAGGTGAATACAGTTAATACTGGCAGAAAGTGTATCAGTTTAAATTATACAGTTAATACTTGCTATAATGTGAAATTAATACTTGCTATAATGTGAAATTATGAAATTGATACTTGCTGAAAGTATCAGTTTAAATTTTATAATTTATTTTCACTTAAATTAAGTAATAACTACTCACAGAAAATGTAAATTTACATTTATTATATAATTCTTGCAGAAAGTGTCACTTGAAATTGCATAATTTTAATTCTTTGAGAAAGTGTCACTTGAACTTAAATAATTAATACTTACAGAAAGTGTCACTTGAAATTATATAATACTTGCAGAAAGTGTCACTTGAGATTATGTAATTCATACTTGCATACAATGTCAATTTAAATTATGCATTCAAGTACAGACTTGGGAAATGTAATATCTAAAGTATAAAATGGATACATTAGATTCAAAATAAGTTTTAAATTGTGTTAGTCATTATGGACGGTTATATTAAGATATTATGTTTGTGTAACTTAGTGTTTCAGCTATAATCTGATAAGGCCAGGACACCTTTTCCTTAAAATGGCACGGAGTACATGAAGTTCTTGAGAAAGAGTACTTAGTTTTGTTTCACTGTTCTGATGACAGTGTATATCCAGCCATACAAATTTAGCATTTGAAATTGATATAGTGGCTGTTTTTAATTACATTTACAACATGCTGTTAAAAACATATGTTAAAACTTGTTTACATCTGCAGCAATTGGATGTACGAAGGCTTAACTATTTCATATATTGCATCATGAGTATCAAATGTACTCACTTATAAGACAAGTCAAACTGCAAATTGTACAGACCCAGAAATGCCATCACATATTGTGCTGGCAGGTCTGAGTTTGTGCATTTTGTTAGGAATATTCAGTAGAACAGCATAGACCCTGATCTGCAGGCACATTATTCTACAGCAGATCAGAATCTTTGTTGTTTGCAGTTTGACACGACTTATAAGCAAGTACATATGGTAAGCAGCAGTTTACAACTCCTGAATTGGAATAATCCCAAAAACTCAAAGTGCTCAGAAGTATTTCTGATATGATGAGACTTTAAAAAGTATAGTCTAATTTTGACTTGAACTGAACAGTCGACATAGATTTTTCAGGATAGACTCTCCAACTGCATTGTCATTTGTTTTAACCCAGTTGATCGAAGATCTCATCTGCTACCACCCAGCTTTGAAAATTTTTTGACCCTAGACACGCATTATCAGATGACTTATCTAACCTTACATGCACAAGATTATTATTACAGTGTTGATAAAGCCATTATTTGTTTGCAGACTTCTTATCAGTATTTGGGGAAGTGTTAACATGTACTAAATGTCAGTTCTGGGCTTAACACTGAGTAAAATGGTACAGATGCAACATGATGATCTGGAAGGAGCACAGTATCAGAAATAAAGATAGGGCAACAATTTTAGATATGAAATATTGATAGGATGGAAATTAAAAACCAGAGATAGAAGCAGGCATGTTGAGTTGGGGGTGGGGTGCCACACCCCAATGTACCTTCCTCACTGGAACAATGACTTTATGAAAGATCTTGATTGGACAGAATTTTGAGTCCGATACATATTTAAAGGGTTCCTTACTGAGTGTCTTTTTTGAGTTAAGTGGCCAAGTGAGGTAAAGCCATTACTATCATATTTACGGAATATTAAAGTGCAAGTTGGCATGGATGGAGTTTGTAAATTCATATGTATGTTGGATATGAACCAAGGTTAACAGATTAAAAACCTCGAAAGAAACGATTTGAGAAGTTTGATGAAAGCAGTGCAAAGCCTTAAGAAGTTCATTAAAACTTATATTTATAGTGAAATTTTGCAAATTGTGCATAAAGTATATGATTTTTTTTACATTGTGCAGAGTTGTAATGGAAATGGCAATTTTACAGATTTCTTAGGAAATGTGATCATAATTATTTTTAAAAATTGCATTCCACAATTGCTATTAGTGTTTTGTGGTGCATTTTTATTTTCCTGCCATAAGGCAGAGCATATCATGTTGTTTTTACACAGTCACTTTAGATCTCCACCATTGACCATAACTAAACTTCATAAATTGCTTGCATTTGGAGTATGGAAGAAGCCTATTGATTTCAAGGTCAAAATCACTATGGCTGAAAGAAGAAAAATGATCTTTACACAATTACTTAGTTCTACATCACAAACCGGAAAAACTTTGTGAATAGCTTGCATTTGGGGTAAGGAAAAAACCTCTGAATTTGGATTCATTTGATAAGGTGACTGAAAAAAGAAAAGTGGTTTGCACACAGTAAGTTTACTTTTAAATCACAGAACTGGAATAAATTTTGAGGATGGCTTACACTTGGAGTAGGGTAAAGAGGTCTGTTGATTGTGGGGTAAAGAGGTCAAGGGTTAAGGCCAGAAGCTGAAAAATGAAACATGATTTCTGTACAAAATTTCAGTTCGCAATGAGGTATTTTGTCATCAAAGTGTGTTGATGGCTTATGCTTTGGGTGAGAAAGAAGCCAATAATTTTGGAGGTCAATAGATCAAAGGTCAAGTTCTTGGTAATTGAAAGAAAAGAAAAATATTTCCATAATAACTTTAGTTTGAGACTATATACCTCAACCAAAGGTTTATTGAGGGCTTTAACTTGAAGTATAGAAGACTATTTGAGGTTAAAGGTCAAGATATTTTAACTTGATGAAAAATGGGTTCTGCACAGTAGCTTTGTTTTAGAGGAAGTTCATAGCCAAATTCTATGGATGACTTAACTTCAAGTTAGAAAGATACTGATGGTTTTGGGAGTCTAGTGGTCAAAGGTCACAGTCATGGTAGGTCTTAGGTGGCGCTCTACAGTTTCGTATTTTGCATAGGGTTAGAATTTTAAAGAAAAAGAATTCCCCTGGGTTTCCTCACTAGTTACATTGGCTATTTAAAAAAGACCTTGTAAATCTTAGGCATTGTTCAAAGAACCTTTAATTCCCTTTATTTTGGTGTACGATTGATGGGTGTAATATGGGTTATAGAGTATACAGCTTGGCCTTACTCCAGATGTGCACCTTTCAAAAAAGTGTTAGTTCTACTTGGTCATTTTCACTTCCTGAACTTCAGAGGCAAATTGTAAAAAAAGAGCCAATAACTTTTTTTTACATTTTATATATTTGGTAATTCATTCATTGCACTTTCAGAAGCTGGTATTGTCTAGTCTGGCAAAATTCATTTTCCCTATTTTAATAGCTGCTAAGGATAGTGTACTTTAGACAAATTCAGGCTGATTTTTTGGAGCACAAGGGAGCAGTCATTTTAGTTAGCAGTGTGCTAAGATCATTTAAAATTTCCAAAAGTACAATATCCAAAGAAATGTCAGTCACATTACATCAAAGTAGCATAAAGGTATGCCAACATTCTCTCCACTGTACATGTTTTAAATGCAAACAACTTCACCTTGTATACGTCACTCTCTCAAAAGTACATAATAACTGGTGAGTGCCCCCTTACAAAATAATAATGGTTTCTGTACAGGAAATACAGTTCACTTACCTTGATCTTAGTCAAGGTCATTGAGATCCATTGGTCGATGATCTCCTGAATCAACCATGCCCTACTAGTGCCTACATAGAGAACTACTAAACATGGAATGGGCATATAATGTACCCTTCACAATACTAAACATGGAATGGGCATATAATGTACCCTTCACAATACTAAACATGGAATGGGCATATAATGTACCCTTCACAATACTAAACATGGAATGGGCATATAATGTACCCTTCACAATACTAAACATGGAATGGGCATATAATGTACCCTTCACAATACTCTTGTTCTTTGCCAAATAACCCATTCTCCACATCAGGATAAAGTAGTAGATATTAAACGTTTTGCCTTGGTGTAACTGCAAATATCTACGTCTGTTCATGGCCCCCACAGGAAGCTGCCTTCCTTTTGGGAAATTTGGTGGATTTTCCCAGATCATGAATGGTCACCCTGTTATATATAGTCCTTCCTATGGTCAGATCATCCATTTTAATTTAAAAAAGGCCAGTAATGTAACTTTCACAGATACATTTGGTTGTTTACCGATATGTTACTGACAGCAACACGTCATCACACAGTGTTTTCATTTAGATAGAATCTGAAGTTTTAATTTAATCTCAGCAATTTATTTGTGTCAACATTTTTATGTACAGTATAGTGCTTGATTTAAACAGAATGAAAGGTTTTCAGTTTTACCAGCATGTTACTCTCTGCAATATGTCATGTTTTTGTATGTTATAAAGCATGCATCGGTAAGTGCAAGGTGCAAGTTTTAACTAGTTTTAAGTGTGCTGTTCAGTGTTGACCAGTAATTTAGTGATTACATTGGTTTACTTAAATGCATTTCACCATCATTTCATAAGTAATATGTGTAATCAGTTATTTGAATAATGATACACAAACTCCATATTTCTATTTCAGGAATGAGCACTGTAGCTGAGAGCATTGTGGGAAGACACATGGGAATGCGTGTTTTTGGAATGTCACTGATCACTGACATGTGTAGCTTGAGTTATGATGAGAAGAAGTGTACAACCCATCAGGATGTTTTGGCCATTGGGGAGAAGAGAGCAGGAGATCTACAGAAACTTGCCTCTCTTATTGTGGAAAAAATGACCCTATGAAATTCTTTTTGCTTTCAAGAACTATTTAAAATCTTAAGTTTATTTGCCTGCATCATATGTCATTTATGTCTATCATTCAGATATCTACTTAACTTAAAAATACACATACCTCAGAATTAAGCCATCCTGGAAGGCAAGAAACTCAAATTTTACTAATAATATTTTATATAAACCAGTTTCAAGTATCAGATTTTGTGAGTAAATGTGGTTTTTATCCAGAAGAGCTTGTTTTCCCTTATAAGAATTACTTTTAGACTGATTATTCTAAGTCCTGGAAAAAACATAAATAAGAATTCCAGTATATTTCATATTATTGCTTATGTTACAGTAAGAATGGCAGTTGTGTAGCTCTGATGCAAGACCATGCCAAGGGAGATAACTTCCTCTGAATTCAGTATGCATAGTACTCTTCATATTGGTCTGCCCCATTAAGTATGTGTGCAGGGTATGGAAGAAGTTAATACAGAACACATATGAAACATGGCAATATGTTCATTGGGAACTTTGTTTTAATTTACTGTTATGAAGCATGAATTGCAAAACATAAAGACACTATAAGATATAATAAAATTATTAATTACATGCAGTGTTGGTCTCATCCTGTGAAAAAAGAGACAGACCAGAGAAATTTACTGTGAGAACAGTTTTATATATATATAGCAACTCTTGATTCTAGGATTAGCTCCATTGAGATTTTACCAAAACAAAGATATAGATCACTGAGTTAATGTTTTAGCAGACATTTAATTATTTGGCTTTCAAATAAATTTATAATGGCATGAAAGGCATAGATAGAATTAAATACCCTTGATTGAAGCATTTTATATTCTGTATTTTTTTCTTAGACCTTGCATTTAGTTTTTTAATCTTATTCTGGTACATCCAAATTTATTCATTTGTAGTTCACAATTTTTTTTTCATGGATTTAAATATAGCACAGTATATCTAATACATATCCATTAGTAAGTATGTTGAAAACTTGTCTGTTAGTACAGTATCTCATGCATATCTGTAAGTACAGGATCTCATGTAATTATCTGTTAGTACAGTATCTTGTACACATGTTGGTACAGTATCTTTTATGTATCTGTAAATATAGTATCTCACATATCTGTTAGTGCAGTATCTGACATATATATCTGTCAGTACACTATCATGCAAAAATATGTTAGTACAGTATCTCATACATATCTGTAAGTACAGTATCTCACATACATATCTGGTGATCATAATGCAAAATTGTCTTTAATAACATACTGTGACTTTAGTTAAACCTAGTTTACATGTTCATAGGTGCCAACCCAAAAGACATTAAGTAGGAATGGTAACATGCAACAGTTGGAATCTTGTCATAAAAAATATCAGTTACATTGGTATAGATACATAAACAATATTACCAAGATCTATCAAGGGCAAGACATAATTGATCTATTTATTCAATAATCCAGATTCATACCAAAAAAGAGAGGTAACAACTTCCCATTTTAAGAGAGATGAAATTGTAATCTTAAATGTTCTTTCTATTCAGTTTCAGTAGTGGATTCATGGTGGAGCTAAGGGCACATTTGTCCCCATTTCTTTTACAACTGTTGGAACTTTATTAGAAATTGGAGAGGATACATGTTGTTCATGTCATCCATCCCCACCCATGTCAAAGCTGTCTCTAAATCTGCCTCATTCATTTTACAAGATAGTTATGCTTCGGTTACCAGAAATGATTTTGTATCATATAGTTTTTGGATTCTGCATTGCAGCTTTGTTTGGTTATGTGGCTGTAAAATGTTTCTCCACAAGCATTTAAAACCCAGGTAATGCCCAAGCAAATGTTTATCTGTATGGCAATCAGTTTTCAATTAGCAAAATAAAAAAAGGATGACTCTGTGGATTCTCAGTTTCTAAGTTGAAATTGGGCCCTTCTGTCCTTTAGTTTATGAGAAATAATTGTTACAAAATCAAATTTTCCAGAAAATTTAAGTTTAAATCAATTTAAAGAGCCCACAGATGATTGTTGTTTATATGTAAATAAAGTTTAAGTGTAATTTATGCATATAAATTGTAGTAATGTTAAACCATTGGAGACACGTTTTTGCCCTACTTTGTTCACCATTGTTTTATGCCATTTTGTTTGGTTACAACTGTATTGTACCGTGATATATAACAACTGTATTATACCATAATAATAACAAACGTATTATATCATAATATATAACTGTATTGTTCTGTATGGGTGATGCTTGATTTATGCCATAGATATGTTCCTGAGATTATGGTGTAAATCTTAAGTAATTTTCCCATAAGATACTTGCAAATTAAGGAATTTCTTTGGCAAATTATACCTCTAAGTTCTCAAGTAATAATTATTTATGCATAATCTTGAAACAAATTTATACATATAATTCTTTGGCAAATTATACCTCTAAGTTTTCAAGTAAATAATTATTTATGCATAATCTTGAAACAAATTTATACATATAATTCTTGGGCAAATTATACCTCTGAATTTTCAAATAATAATTATTTGTGCACAATTTTCAAAAAAATTTATACATATAATATGTATGCAGACTGCATGCAAGTCACAGCATGACACCAGTGATAGCATAAAAAAAAGCACAGTGGTGCAAATTGAATGTTATTTCTTCATTATAAAATGGTGTAAAAATGAAAGTACATAAATCAAATTGGCATAAAATGAGCATAACCTGTAACACATAATAACTGTATTGTACCATATAATAATTGGATCATTCCAGGATATATAATGATTAGAATTTGTCACAATATATAGCTGTATTGTGCCATCATATATAATAACTGTATTGTGCCATCATGTATTATAACTGTATTGTGCCATCATATATAATAACTGTATTGTGCCATCATGTATTATAACTGTATTGTGCCATCATATATAATAACTGTATTGTGCCATCATGTATTATAACTGTATTGTGCCATCATATATAATAACCGTATTGTGCCATCATGTATTATAACTGTATTGTGCCATCATGTATTATAACTGTATTGTGCCATCATATATAATAACTGCAGAGTTCATACAGGATTTTTACTATTAACTTTAAAAACTTTAAAAACTTTTAACAAACTTTTTAAAACCTTTTGCACATTTTATTTCATAAAACTTGATGAGCATGGCATGGAAATTATAGTAATTTTCAAACTGAGAAGAAACTCAAAACCAAAAAAGGTATATATACCAAAATAAAAATTTAATATTCTTAGTATTTTTTATCATTAAATCAACATCAGCTGCATTAGGCAAACACAAAAGATGGCCTTTGGAAACAGCATGATGCCTGAAGATAGTTCTGGGCAAAAGCAGTTTCAATAAGAACCTCTCACCACGTGATCATATCAAGCACTCTTAGTTAGTCACAGAGTCAATAAGAAGTCAACAACTGATGGTCACTAGAAAAAAGTCAACTGTTGGGCCAGTAAAAGAAGGTTTTGAAATGTGGTGAGATGTGGTCACTAACATCTGTTCTTTTCTTCATCAATGAGCTGGTCAGACTCCTTGTCACCTTGTCCTTGATACCTTTTCTTAGTGTATTCGACTCTGCCAATAGTATAAAGTGACCATACTTCTCTGTATCACGAGCCTTTTGGTCCACAGATTTTTTCCATTGCTTCAACATCAGTTTCAAGTCTGTGGCAGTTTGCTTTCAGCTCCTCTAATTCTTTGTCTTTTGCCTACCTTATAACAGCTAGTTTCTCTGCTTCCTTTTCTTTTCTGAATTCTTCCAGAAGCTCTTCATATTTATTTCTGGCACTTGATCAATAGCCTAGTGGCTCCATGGTCACAGGAATAAAGGTAGGTTCTCCTGCATTTCTTTCTGTATCATGATGTGCTTGGCCACTAGCCTTCTTTTTGCAAGTTTTCTATTGTTGTCTGCCTGTTTAAACTGAACCCGCACTCTATTGTTGCCTGGCCGTGGGATATCAGTAGCTGCTGCTGCATTATGTTCCACAGATTAATATCATCCTTCTTGTCATGCAGTCCTTTATGGTAAAGTTGGTCATTGCGGTTTGTAACTGGCTTAAATTCCTTGAACTCATTATCATTCAAAAACTCACAGAGTTCTCCAAACTGCTCCTTAAGTCTGTCTCCCTTATCTTCTTTAATCCTGTGTGCATCACACAGTATGGACAGATTATTCTGCAACCTGATTTTCAAGGTACTCTTCTGGCTACATTTTTCTTTCTCATCATCAAGAATTTTGGCCAGGTATCCTGGGTTCATCCACTGAAGACCATGCCAAAGGGTAGGCAATGGGTGATTTCTCAATAATCTTTATCAGCATTGCTACAAGATCTTTGCACAGCATATGAAATGTGTACGTATCTCTGTCATACTCCTTTTCTTCTGTGGACACATGTTCGATTTACAGCAAACCCAACATCAACTTTGCCTGTTTCAACATGGGTGCGATGGTCAGCATAGTTAATGCTGCAGATTGCTACCAGTAATGCTTCTTGTTTCATGATGGAATCTTTGATGAAACTTGACAATTGAGTTTTCACCCATTTGGCAGAGTCCTTTGCCAGGATGGGAATCATTGGCTGGTGAGTTTGGTAGAATTTTAGGAAAGGTTGAATCTCTTCGGCATTCATGATGAAAAACTGCAATTGAGCTTTTATCATGAGATTTTCAATCATCTTAATCACATCTCCAAAGGATTTACAGGATGGTTCAGGCACACTATTTCTTGACTGTTAAGCATTTCATCAAACAGTATTGTATATGACTTGGACCGAACATTCTTCAGCTCATCAGCCAAAAAGGGATAAAGTCCAAAGGTGCACAAATAAGCAGTTTTCTTATCAGCACTAGCAAAGGAAGCAGCAGTCTCACCATCTGGAATCATAGCTCTAAAATCTTGAGCATTGTCTAACATAAATTCAGGTAGTATTGGCTGTCCATACATTTCATTGCTCAGATCACCTCTGCTTTTAGAACCTCACTTTTTGCCATGTATTTGCCGAGATCTGTGGATCTTGACTTTGATGAGGGTACAAGTGCTGCTGCTGCAGAAGATACTGGGGATGTGGCACCACCAACAAAGCTGGTAATATATACAAGTGATGCAACATACTTTTTTGGGTTTGCTCCAGAAATCAAACACTAATGCATTAAACACATCTTTAAGTTGATTCATTTTGCTCTTTTCTTAAGCAATGCAGGTACCTGGTAAATCTGCTATTACGTAAAGATCTTCATCTCATTTTACAGAGAATGTCTAACTTTTCTTTAGATATATGACACTTGACCTTTTATTGCATATTTAAATGCAATAAACTTCAAAGAACTTTTCGACGATATTGGCAGTAGTGAATAGAAAATTCACGTACAAGATAGCAGCATCTAATTTTTGGAAAAATAAATTATTATGAATATCCATAGATCTTTATTACCATAGTTATGAACAAACACAATCACACTTGACACGAGCACTCCAAACCATATCTTGTGAGCAAGTCCAATACTACTTGCATTTTAACTTGCTTTTCTGTTGTCTCTATTAATTTCAATGGATTCCATCATAAAAGTATTAAATGGTAAACATGTAGAATAGTTATAGGAGAGTTAAGCTGTCATAATTACAGTTCTTTCCCATTCATTACCCTTCAAACAATGATACAAATAACAATGATGAAGATAAAGCAACATGACACAAAACTACATCAATAAATTATACATGCCAGAAAATAATGCAGTAGTATACATGCCAGAAAATAATGCAGTAGTATTCCTAATAATGTAATTCTCTTTTCCAGTAAGTATTTTGTTCCATTATTTGTGTTTGTTCCAGTAATTAGCCTGACTGTATGGAAGATCATGATGGGCTTTTCTTTTGCATGAGTGACCAATGCAGCTTCTCCCATTGATGAAACATCAAGACTTTTTGTACACAAGGTGCAAAATGCCTTTTGCTCTTTTCCTTGTTGTTTCAATATTCTTGACCCATTTACTGTGCTCACGATTTGACAGCCATGTATCATTTAAAAAATAAACGACCAGCATCGTGTCACACAATAACAACAGTGTAAGCATTTTAGGCGGCAAATACAGATGAAAGGGAAACAACTCATGCACACTTCCATTCAGGTGTTTGACCTTTTGTTGTCCTCACTAATCACTTGTCAGCCTAGTGTGTTGATGGCATGTCAGATTTTTCTACTTTATAAAAGTCAAATATTATTCATAACATCTTTATTGCAATCACATTCCCACAATTTCCAAACTTTTACAAACCTATGTTGTTTTTATACAAGCTTTTAAGGACTTAATAATGTTCCTTCAATTTTTACAAGATTTCAAAGGCTTTCAAAACCATGCAAACCTTGTAACTGTATTGTGCCATCATATATAATTGTATTGTGCCATCATATATAACTGTATTATGACATATATAATAACTGTATTGTGACATATAACTATTATGCCATCATATATATTAACTTTATTGTGCCATCATATATAATAGTATTGTGACATCACTTATAATAACTATTGTGCTATCGTGTTCAGTATTTATTGCTAAGTTTAACTTCTTGTGTACAAATAAAAATGACAAAAACAAAATATGTTTTTCTTACAACAAACAATAATGACTTTTTTAAATTGGTTTCCTTCCATTTAATATTTAGTGCAAATCAAACCTTCTTGTATTAATTTCGGAAGCAATGAGTTTCAGTTTTGTCTAGTTTCTTTTTCCTTTAATATACAAGAGGCCCAAGTGCTGCCTACATGACCAACATTGGTTCTGAACTTCTTATACAAAATGTGCAAATCCGTGGAACAGCACACATCTTTTTCGTGCAAGATTCAGATTTAAAAACAAAATCATCATATCAGTTTGAGAAACATCATTCAGAAGTTGATGGTAAAATCAAAATTTACACCCAGAACTTGTTAAACTTAGGAAATTGGTGCTGTCTGAGCTTGAAAAGGGGTTCCATCAATTGACATCCCATCACCTTACATGCCCAATGTCTCCAAAACATCCAGAACCCTACTACTGGAATGCCTAGGGACTTAGTTTTCTTGGGCTCAAATAATGAACCCATCATCCCAACCATTCTGAAATTCAACTTAACGCTGCTTCCAGAGCCAGTTAATGAATTGCTATTAACTGATTTACAATGCCCAATAAAGAAAACAATGCCAAAACACATTCCGTGACTAGTCACCATTACTGTATCAATCTAGTGCGGCCATTGATAAGGGTATCACTGTATCCAAAATGTTAGCAATCCATTTAGGAATATTTCAGCAAATTGCCCATAAAAATTGCATTTTGTTTCATCCAACTGTTTGACTACCACTGAATCACTGCCAGAATCAAGGTTAAATACATGTGTACTGGACCTCATAACTCCAGCAATGAACGATGACAACTGAAATTGTATATTTCATAACCATACTGGTCCGCAGACTTTGAAGAGTATACTAGTCATGTTAGCACTGCTGACACTGGCACAGCTTAGACTGGCTGAATACCATACATAACCATGTAAACAGATTTGCCACTTTTATAATGGATTAGATCAAAACTACACATTTGTACTGGTAAATTGTGATAAAGTTCAAAATTGCAGAGACTTATGAAACACACACACAATCTCGGCTTAAAAGAAAATTGCATGCCCCCAAATTAAATGGTCAGTACCATATTGTACATGAATTTTAATTTTTTTATTATTTTTTTTTTCATATTATCAGACAGGTAGAGATGCCAGGATTGGGGGCTTGGATTCACCTCTTTACAAAGTCTGGACACAAGTACCACTATATAAACGTGAGAGAGAGATCCATTGTAAAAGTCTAGCTGATTTAAGTGAAAAGAAAGCAAACAATTTAGTATTCATTATTTTCTGGTACATGGTCAAAGCAATCTTGCATGGTCTTTACACGATTACTGATCATAACTTTTTCTAGAGACAACATATCTAAAATAAGTCATCTACTTCTATCCTTGACATACAAAATTCTAATTGAAATTAACAATATATTTTACAAATTAAAGGTGTAACAATTCAGTTGATAAAAGCAGAAAATTTAGGATACTAAAATAAAAGATCGCGGACAGATTTCAAGGATTTATTATTCCCATCAATAGTATCTGCATACCGAATCAAAGGTCTTCTAAGTCAATTAATAGAGCAGCCGGGAGGGTGAACCCTACAAATGGGATTCGAGCAAACATATCTAATACAAAGATTTCACACGAAAAAAAATTTTAAAAAAAGGTCAATAACGTCAAACTGAACCCTCTAACTTTCCGCGATGAAATCACCGGGGTTAGTTCGCGCTGTTACTTCGCCGTTGATATTTGTATTTATAAAATTTTGTGAGTGATCGTTTATGTGCTCGTGCGCGCAATTTTTGTTAGCCCACCCTCCCTGCTACTGTAATTAAACCACTGCATTATAATAATGATTGGCGAAGCTCACTCAGCGCGATTAGCTCGAGAGAGACTAGAAGCAATTAAGAAATATCTACCTGTCCGTGATCACGTCAAACAACAATTACAGCAGCGTCAACAAACACAAGAAGAGTTTACAGAATCCGCAGAACAATTATTTAAACCTATCACCGAAACCACTAAAGGCATTGTTCCTGTGTTAAAAGAAACGGCAAAAGAAACTAAAAAGATAGCGGAGCGAACTAAAAAGACGAAAAAAATTCTACGAGAACTTCCCGCTAAAATAGCTGCGGCTCAGCCAACCGTGACGGAGTCACTTGAGACAGATCAAGCAGAAGGTGATGCTCAACAAGAACCAGAAGCACAAGCCAGCGCCAGGGTTAAATTGCATGATAAATTCGATGAGGATTTCATTGTCGGCATCGCAAAGTATGATATACCTAAATTAGCTGAAACCGCTTTTTTAACCTATGATAACCGAAAAAGATATTTGAAACCCGAGTACGCCGATGATGCTATCTCACACGAGCAATGGCACAAATGGATTTTTCGTTTACGTTTTAATGTCGATCAAGCTCGAACTACCGATAAGAGATATTCTGCTTACAATACAGCTATAAAAAATATGACGTTGGCTTTTCAGAAAATGCAACAACAACAAGAAAAACAACAAGAAGAAGAACAACAACAAAAAGAACCAACAAGATCAGTACTTGATTATTTTAAACCCGAGATTATTGAAACTATCCAAGATCCAAGATATACAGAACTTATTGCAGCAAGATATGAAACCTGAGATAAATATTTAGAACCTGAATACGTTGAAGGATTTGATCTTGATAATTGGATCGCTGCTGTATATTTAGTTTCTAAAGGAACTGAAGTCATAAGCGACTTTGGCGATTATGATGAGTTTAAAGAAAATGTAATGAAACGAATAAAACATGAGGAACAAAAACCTAAAAAATTAACTCCACCTCGTGAACCAACTCAGCCTCGTGAACCAGAACAACCCCGTGGCTTACTTGGTAGTGTATCATCTTATTTTTCACCGTTTGGTAAGAAAACTGGCAGTGGAATCACTTGCCCCGACAGTGTTGTAGCTAACGTAGACAGATTAGAAGTTCTTGTTGGTGGAAAACGAGCTGGTAATAATTCTCCTGAAATTATTAACGAAATCACATCTATTTGTCAACGATTATTTACCGGCGGCATTATGGATATTAACGTATATCGGTCTCTCATTAATGAAATTACCGATGATTATTATAGCGATTAAGCAGTTAAATAATTAATTATTATAACAGATGATTATATACGCTAATCAACGTAGACCAATCATGGTCAGGGTGGTAAATTCAAGATTACCTGTATACGAGACATTTTACGGAGATGGATTCGGTGATGTTGTTAAGGGTTTATTTTCGAGGATAGCCCCAAAAGCAATACCGATTACAAAGCAATTAGGCATGAAAGCTATTGACGTTATTCGTGAAAAAGGTATTAGTACTGCTGGTGACGTCGCAGGTAAAGCATTTTCTACTATCAAGGATAGACTAGCACGATTAATACGACGAAAATCTCAGCCACCGGTAAAATTACCCAGCACTGAAGCGATGCCTGCAAGTGTTGGTAAAGTAATAAATCAAGCTGCAAATCAAAAACTAGCAGAGTTAGCTGAAGAGGAGGAAAAAAATGTAGCAGCAAGTTTGATGGCAGGTAGTGGTCTTCGTATTAGACGATGACCAATAACATAACATGTTCAAACGTATATCTGATCCCGCATTTGACATGGACGCACCGGCTCTCAAGGATGAGTGTGCGTGATTAACAATATTATTCTTACGATGCGCGAATGCCAAATCAACGCGGATGAATTGAATTACAGGTTCAAGATACGAGTAGATATTTCTTACCCGCTGAAGCATTCATCGAAGTAGAAGGAGAAATTTTAAAAATAGATAATACCGAATACGGCGCCGATGTCAGTATTGGTTTTGTTAACAACGGTATCATGGCGTTGTTCGACAGCGCTACGTACATGATCCACGGAAGAAATATTGAATCGATTCAAAAAGATGTTGACGTCGCCACGACAATACTTGGCCTTGCAAGATACAGCGACGATTATTCAAGATCAGCTGGTCCATCAATTATGTTTTCCAAAGATACTTCTAATCATCCTGAATACAACCAGTATGAAATAGGACGACCAAGAAACAAGAAATGCCGACGCGGACGTGCAAAGTATGATTATTAATGTCGATGTAGATTTCAACTTAGGATTTAGATCACGTCGAGCAATGTTGCAAGGTGGAAACAGAAGATTTTCTTGCGCGATTCCACTATCACATATTTTTGGATTCTGTAGAGGTGTACGAAAGGGTCATTTTTGGAGCCAAACATACAATTGTACTCGTACGAAAAGCAACCGACAATGATGCAATATGGCGACCTGCCGGTGATGCTGGTAAAGTAATACTGACAAAACTTTCATTGTGGATGCCAGTAATGACCCCAGCGATGTCAGTCGAAGATCGGTTACTTACTTTCATGAGCAGCGGCGGCAAGTCAATGTTGTCTTGGTTAACAACAACCACAGATGCTGTTCAAAGTGCAATTAATGGTTTATTTACATGGCAGATAGCATCACAACAAGGTATCTTTGCGCCGCGACATATATTCGTTGCGCTTCAAAATGCTGCACGAGTAAATGATCAAACACGTTCCGCGATGATATTTGACAAACTCGGCGTCACTGAAGTGTCGTTGCGGATAAACGGACATCAAGAGCCCTCCGAGGACATATTGTTGAATTTTGAGCTAAATCATGTAGCACGTGCGTATCATCGTCTGATGTCGTATATGGGACGTGATCAAAATATTGATACTGGTTTACAAATATCACAGCTAGATTTTACAACGCTATATCCGATTTATTATTTTTCACTGGAGCATTTGGATTTGTTTAGACAGTCTGTCGTTGACATACATTTTCGAGCTCTCGTTAACAGAAATGTTGGAGATATTCCTAATTACAGAGCAATCGCCGTTATATTATCCGATAAAGCAATGTTACTTGAAGGTGATGGTGGCCGCATGAGAATCGTTGATGCTCCAGTAGAAAACATGCAAACGTTACTGACCTAAGTCTGTGACGCAGTCATCACATTTAAAAGTCAGAAATATATCATAAATGTCATATCATCATGTTAGTGTCAGTCTGACCCCGGGTCAGATTAAACGATTACAATCGTCGTCGGCATCACGATGTGGAACAAAAGTAACATTAAAACACGATCAAATGTCCGGTGCAAATAAATTATCGTTGACTGAGCGTCAGTTTAAAAGATTCAACGAAGCTAAACACGCCAATAAAGGAATACGATTAAATCTTTCCATGAACGCCATTAAGGATGATATTAAAACCGGAGGAATATTTCCACTTCTCGCAGCTATTCCAGCGTTGATAGCCGCAGCCGCTCCAGCTGTTGCAAAAGCCGCTGCGTTAGGTGCAGTTGGAACTGCGTCCGGAATGGCATTAAAGAAAGCAACAGGAAAGGGATTAAAAAAAAAGGAAACGAAAAGGTCACGGTCTGAGACTTCCAGGATCTCGACCAAACAACGTTTGGGGGCGCGGATTAAGAATTCCAGGGACTCAACGATGACGCCGTTGACGGCTTCGCCGTTGACGATAGTTCCACTATCGAATTTTGATCTTATCAACGCCGCTAATCAGTTAAATATAAAGAATTTTAGAGGTGTTTTTATGCGTGATCAATTACCAAAAAATCCGGCACTGTCAGAAACAGGTATTATCAATCTTGATTCATCAACGGGGCCAGGTACTCACTGGGTCGCATACGCCATTGATCCACGTGGAATTATTTATTTTGATTCGTACGGGTTGGCACCACCAAAAGAATTTTTAAAATACGTCGGCAGATTTCAAAATATTCCAATCTGGTATTCAACGGTACCAACACAAACATTAACGGATCCAGCAATATGTGGCCGTGAAGCACTAGCAGTACTTGATGCCGTATCAAGATCAACGAAACCACCTCATAAAGTTGTACATGAATATACATTAAATAATCGCTAATCATATAGATATCTACGGAAGACCTGCTACGGCGCCTGGTAAAAAACAACTCGACGTAGATTTATCAGATTACGTTACCAAGGACGACTTTGCTTCGTTGACGAATTTAACATCAGTAGACGCCAATGAGGTCGTTGTATTTCAAGACCAATTTGGAGTTCTAAAAACGAGTAATCTCAAATGGACTGAAATTCTTCATAGAGTTCTTGGATCAGCCGAAGGTAACATTGCAACGTTTACTAACATCGGAACGATCAGAGATTCATCTGTGTCTATTACAGGAATTCGAGATGAAATTCGAAGAAGTGTTTCTGATCGTTTAAAATCCACCGGGGGTATTATGACCGGCGAAATTAACATGAATTCAAATAAAATTGTTGCTCTACGATCACCAGACGGCGACGAAGATGCCGCAACGAAGAAATATGTGGATGATAGCGATACCACGATCAATGATAGAGTAAATACACTTCGAGCCGAGTATGACGTTCATGTAGGTGCGTTTAATAATACTCGTAGAAATTTTCAAAAACTTAATAAAACCGCTGAAGAATTCTTTGGAAGTCCACCAACCGTTGACATAAATCTCAAAGATATAAATACAAAACTCAATGATATTGTCAGTGGAATTCCTAATATCACTGAAAAAACGAATCTGATTAAAATTCCACACAAACAAATTAGCAACATCACGTACACGGTGGCGTCTGGGGTATCAACGTGGACACCGCGCGATAACAGTATCGAACATACCGCAGAAGTAACCGGGTTATACAGGTTGTCCATGTATGGTTTGGAAATCATCGCCGAATGTATATCATAATCCTCTACTGGTGATGCTAACCAAGGACACCAAAGAAACATTTACGTTGATATCAACGGAAATACCCCCGAGACGTTACTGGTGGTGTCTGGAATTTATCACTGTCTTAGACAACAACTAAAGTATAATGATAGAAGTTCAGCGATACAGACACGATCAAGCAACGACATGGCAGAATAAATTAAAAACTATCATTGATAATTATACAATGAAAATAAAGAAGTATCGTAGACGTGCAACCGTCGTTGATATTATGGTTTATTCGGTTTCTACGCTAGTTGCTGGAACCGGCGTAGTATTAGCATCATTAACATCGTCAATGACGATTACGGCGCCGATCGTTGTAACAATCATTGTTTCATCGTCAACGTCGATCGCTGGAATGTTTAATATAGTCGCAAAAAAGATAAATACGTGCACGAATGAAAAATTAAACGAGTACACGATGAAATTACATACTGCAACGACCGCATATTCTAAATTGTCATCGTTGATTTCTTCGTCATCAATGACGGAATAATCACCGATGAAGAATTCAGTATCGCAATAAAGATATACAATGAAGTATTCGACGATGTCGTCGTCAACGACAACGTCGTTAATGATGTCGTGGTCGGTGATGTAAAACAATAATAGTATAATAATGTCAACGTCAGTGACTGCGTCACCGGATCAACAATCTCAGGAATTATTACAACAGATCGTCACTAATACTGCTCCGGTAAGAACCACAATGATATCAGCGAGTTCAACTAATCCTGAATTCAGTATTAATTTTCCAACTGCAATACCAGCTTCCGAGATAGCATTAGCACAATTACGGGTTTATTATAGTTGGCCCAACATTAGGTCAACATCATTTGGTGGACTACAACCGAATAATTCATTAGCATTTGCAAATAAAAACAAACCCGATGGAACTCCTGATTGGCAAGTAGTCAGTGTACCAACGGGAAGTTATCAAATAGAACAGATTAATGAAGAATTCCAACGCAGAATTAAATCCATCACAGGAAAAGAATCAAAGATTGCCATTACCGTCCACGAGCCAACGTTGTCGTCGGCGATTGAAATATTATCACCGGACTTCGCCGTGGATATATATCAATCTTCGATCAGATCAGTGTTAGGATGGCCTGAAGTTGAACCTGTTTATGAAGGTCCACCAGAACTGCGCGTAGAAGAGTTTCTGACGAAGGAGCAAAGATTTACAAAGACACCCCACTACAGAAAAAGTGAGTTATGGAAAATTGATCCATCAAAACTTAATATATACATTAGCTTTAGTTATGAGTGTTAATTTTAATGATTTTTTTTGTTCCAATCAAAAATGAATTTGATAGAATTCATGATCACGTAAAAAATTTAATTATTGATTTAATAAAAAATTACAACGACGATGTCAAAAAAAATATTATTGATTCAATTAAGCATCTAAACGCAGTAATATCTGACTATACATATATGATAGGTGAGGTAGATAAAAGTATTAAATATATTGAACAAACATCTGAAATTTTCGATGAAAAAAAAATATTTCAAAAAACTTTAAGATCATAGTATTGTCCCAAAAATTGAACTTAACATTGAAAATTTATTTCCTATGATCCTCGAATCGTGGAAAAAAATAGCCCCACCAGCAAGTATTCTCAGATACGATAATAATCCGTACGAGGGCGGCCGTCATGTTTCACCAGGCATCGTCAATATCACATCAACGATCGCTGTCAATCTAGTATGTGATGTTATCGACGGCAGTTATCAAGTGGACGCTGATAAATCCAATCAAGCCCAACAAGGATACATTCTCTACTCATTTACCCCTCAAGTCCCTCCAGGTTATTTGATTGTATCAGAACCAATCAACGTTGTTTATCTGCGATGTCACAGTCGTCTCTTATCACGGATAAATTTCAAACTTACTGACCAAAATAGCCACTTGCTCGATCTGAGGTCAGAGTCGCTGAATGTAAACTTGTATGTGAGATCGTAGAAAACACCAAGCAAAAAAAAATGTCAAAGAGAACGTCAAGGATAAAATATTTTTTTTGGGGGGGGGGGGCCGTGATACAACAATTATTTTTTTACGGTTTAAAATCAGCTGGGACAACTTTACAAGTAGGTATTCTAGCTTCGTCGTCGTTGTCACCGGTGACATTGTCACTAATGACTTCGTCATTGGTGACACAGTCACTACAGTCACACTCGTCGTCTTTATCTTTAGCCAGTAATTCTTCCGCGTCTTCGTTTATCAACTCAGTCATCGCCATAATATCTTTCAGCTGTTTTATACGAGCGTGTACGAGTCGCTTCGTTTCGTATTCGTGAGATAATTCTAACCTAACCCGCTCGATGGCCCGTGATAACGGCACAAATAATTTCACCTGCGTATCCGTGATTGCCGCCAGCGATCGTAACATCGCCTGCTGAATTATCTTTATAAATCTATAATCAGCGGGTAAGGTGTATCTATTTTCTGACCTACGAAATTGTAATGATTCAATAACTCATTATTTTTTCAGGATCAAGTTGGTCAGATATTTTCATGCCGTTGTTTTGTAATTTCTTAATAGCAGAAATAATTGATGTAATGTTTTTGTGATTCATTATTTTATATATTATAAATCAATTGTTTAAATGAAAATAGATTTCTGAATAAATATTTCTGAATAAAAATAAAATATTTGAGAAAATCTGACTAAAATCACAATTTTGATGGGTATATTGCCTATCAAATTCATAAAATCTGTACAGAATTCGCAAACTGATGGGCATTATACCCCTCAAATTCATAAAATCTGTACAGAATTCGCAAACGGATGGGCATTATACCCCTCAAATTCATAAAATCTGTACAGAATTCGCAAACTGACGGGTATTATGCCCATCAAATTCATAAAATCTGTACAGAATTTATGAATTCTGCACAAAATTCATAAAAAAAATCTGAATCAGAATAAATATTTATAAAAAATAAAATATTTTACAGAATCTGCACAGAATTCGCAAACTGACGGGTATTATACCCCTCAAATTCATGAAATCTGTACAAAATTCCAACGCAGACGGGTATTATGCCCCTCAAATTATTGAAATCTGTACAGAATTCGCAAACTGACGGGTATAATGCCCATCAAATTTAGAAAATCTGACCAAATTTCATAAAAAAATAAAATTTTATTATAATAAAAATATATTCTGAATCAGATAAATATAAAAATATATTCTGAATCAGATAAATATAAAAATATATTCTGAATCAGATAAATATAAAAAATATATTATTTCTGAATCACATAAAAATAAAATGGGGTCCCTTTTGCCGGTAAAGCCTTTACCAATAAGATCCTAAGAGTCCCTTGTTGCCCACGGGGCACTCTTTCATCGGCTAAGACCTGTCTTATGGTCTCATGGTCTTATAAGACCTGTCTTATGGTCCACAGGCACCTTATTGTGACTTTTTGGTCCGGCAGACATTCTTTCTGAATGGCCCTATGTGGGTACCCTTCAGTGATCACGACTTCACATCATCCTGCTGTTTATTTTAGGGGCGCAAGCGCATAGACACACCCCCATTGACAAAGTCAATACGAATTCCTAATGTGCGATACGAAATATTAGAAACTCAGAGGGCTGTTTAGGCATATCGATTTCATGTAAACCCCCCCCCAAATCAAACCCCGGGGTAAGTGCAAAACTGCACCCACCACGTTGTTTGACGTGGAGGGGGTCCATGAAATCTCATGGGGCTTGCGCCCCCACTATAATAGCATCTGTCGCCGAATGCAAGATAATATATCTTTAGCATTTTTGGAGACTCGAACACGCAGAGAGTCTACACTAGTGGATCTGCACGCAAACACCTTAACCACACGGCCATCGGAGCTGTTATGAATTATAGTTAAATTTAAGTATATAAATATTCACACTGTCTCACCAGTGACTGAAACCAGCGACAATGTCACGGACACTGAAATAATATTCTGATTCTGAATAAATTCTGCAATTTTATATATTTCTGCCGTTTCTGCTTTATTAAAATACTGTAACACTGTTAGTAAATGCACTGGATCGATATTATTCTGGTATATTCCGCCCGTTGCAGAACTACGTAGATTCACTTAGTAAAGTGTCGTCTGCTGCGATCTATATGTGCTCAATATAATATCACGGCTGAGGTTTTTATGTTCTGTTTGAGGATATATTTTCTGCAATTAATACTTCCACAACGTTGAGATGTCTGGACTGGAGAGATATTTAAGCATTACGATTAGACTACAGTACAATAACTACTTGATTACTCTATCAACGATGGGGACGGATTCTTATCACTGAATATGTATAAGCAATAACAAAAAAGGGAGACAACTACTTGATTGCTCTATCAGCGATGACGGATTTATCTCTCTTCATTATACATACCGGAACGTGACCCTTTGATTTAATTTTTTCGAAAATGCTGATTTATATATATTATTTGCGACACGTTGTACTGAAGGCATACAAATATCAAAATATTTGGCAGCAACATTCATTGATGGGAATATTATTTCTTGACCTGTTTCTGTATTTGTGGATATAACCGACCTCTTTCCAAACATTTTATATCTCCCAGTGTTTCCTATCTTACAATTCTGACTCTGTGTAACAATTTGTAAATTTTCTAAAGAATTATCTTTCGGGTTTGAATTGATGTGATCAATTGCAAATCCGTCTTCGATGACCCCATGAAAACACTCGAAGATGAATCTATGAGATAAATAGCTTTTATTTTTTCTAACACGAAAAGTGAGGTAACTAACACCATTGTCAGTACCAACTGGTTTTTTCAATTTACAGTGTCTGATGACACCATCACGAGATGCTTCATAATTTTTAATGACGGGATGTTTCACAAATTCCTTTTGCTCCATTTATATATATTATTATTTGTCTAAATGATTGTTTTGAAATCTGGCAAGATAGTCTTCAGCGGTTTTTAACGGAGACTTACCTGACGACTTCCTATCGTAATATCGTTTCAGCTCTCTGTATCTTTAACCGCCACACGATACACATAATCGTGTGTCTCCTCTGACTCCAACACCGCATCGTAAACACGGTTTTGGTCCTAGACTACCTCTTCGGAAACTTTGTATGTGTTGGCCACAGAATTCATTTACGCATGATTTATTACAAGGAGTTGAAAATCCAATCATGAGC
>JAECUM010006809.1:15000-121919 GCA_016617855.1 Megalonaias nervosa | reverse complement strand
ATATGTCACTATAAGATGGTCTAAGTTATAACACAGTCTTGTTGGAACATCAATATAAGATAGTCACAGTTATAGGATAGTCTTGTTGGAACTTAACCTCAATATGAAATAGTTTCATTTATTACAGTCTTGTTAGAACATATGTCACTATAAGATGGTCTAAGTTATAACACAGTCTTGTTGGAACATCAATATAAGATAGTCACAGTTATAGGATAGTCTTGTTGGAACTTAACCTCAATATGAAATAGTTTCATTTATTACAGTCTTGTTAGAACATATGTCACTATAAGATGGTCTCTGTTATAGCACAGTCTTGTTAGAACATATGTCACTATAAGATGGTCTCTGTTATAGCACAGTCTTGTTGAAATGTAGCTCAGATATAATATGGTTTCAACCAGTGGCATACTAAGGGGGGTGTGAGGGGGGCAATCTGCCCTGGGTGACAGCCAGAAAGGGGTGTGTTTGTGTGTGGGGGGGGTGCCATTGGGAGAGTTGAAACACCAGTACAAGTTTTCAAAGCAAAAGAAAAATTCGCCAAAGTAAAATTTTTTTCCTCCAGTTTGCTTATGGCAGCACTGTACTGTTTAAAAATCTGCTTGCAAACATAATATATTTTTCTGTGTGTTTACATTTTAAAATTATTTGTGGGGGTGCCAAAGGAATGATCCGGCCCGGGTGCCAAATACTTTAGGTCTGCCCCTGGTTTCAACTAATGCAGGTCACTTTTATGGTGCCCATGAGGAGAGTTATAGAGTGGAACAATGTATGTAATGATGCTGTGTGAATGGAATCTTAGCAGCATGCTAACAGCTTATGAATATTTCCTGGACATGTGGAATATTTTAGTGTTTACAGCCTGATTCATCTTTTGGGCTGGCCCAGTCAACTCTTGAACACCACATTTTTTTCAAAGCATTTTGGTACATTTTCTTGCTTGACTGAATCTGAGTAGACAAAGCTGAATGTTTGAATGGGGACAAACATGCCAGCCAGCAATCCACCTATTTTTCTACACAACACATCACAAACAGGTTTAAAATGCCCAGAGTCCAAATGTTCAGGAGAATTTATAAAGAATTGGGCAGCACTGCACAGTGCTAACTTACTTTGTGTAATTTTTTATTACATTATTTACACATTATTCAATTGAGATGATAGGTTTACTTTTATTGTACATCATACTAGAATTATTGTTCTACTTTAGGTTTTAAGTTTCTCATATTAGTTTGAATTCTTGGGTGACAGTTGAGAGGTTTCATGGTAATGTTGGGCCACAGTTGAAAGATTTGATGGAAATCTTTAGTCACAGTTGAGAGGTTTAATGGAAATCTTTAGTCACAGTTGAGAAGTTTGATGGAAATCTTGGATTTGATGGAAATCTTTGGTCACAGTTGAGAGATTTGATGGAAATCTTGGGTCACAGTTGAAAGATTTGATGGAAATCATGGGTCACAGTTGAGAGGTTTAATGGAAATCCAGGGCCTCAGTTGAGAGGTTTAATGGAAATCCAGGGCCTCAGTTGAGAGGTTTAATGGGAATCCAGGGTCACAGTTGAGAGGTTTGATGGAAATCCAGGGTCACAATTACAAGGTTTAATGGAAATCCAGGGTCACAGTTGAGAGGTTTGATGGAAATCCAGGGTCACAGTTGAGAGGTTTAATAGAAATCTTGCAATATCCTGATAAGCAGAGAATGTTAAAACCGAAGAAAAATGAATGTTTGAGTCAGAAGGTTCGTGGAAGCTTTAATGTCACACAGGTATAATACATTCTTGTTAAGAGAAGAATACATGAAGGAAGGAGCATTTCCTCTTTAAAGACAAGAAGACAAGGAAGTTTTATAAAATTATTTTCTGCTTAGTTTTGTAAACTGACTGATCAGCTGATTGCAAGTGATCTACTTAAAAGTAACTTTTTGTAGATATTTAGTTATTTATATATCATGATTATTTATAGTTCTCTGCTTTTTATGAATGTTTTATTAGTATAATTCATTGAATTTTCCATCAAGCTTTCCTTTTCTATTGCATTTTCCTTTATACTTTCCTTTCCACTTTTTATTTTTGAACCATGTAAGATGAAGGGATGAAACTTGCTAAAATTATAAAGGAAAGACATGTACTGCATGTTTTTTTTTTCTTCTAAAATAAGCATAAATTTACTTATTTAAAAAAAATGATTTTTGTAAATACCTGAGAGTTCAAGCAATTCAAATATCGCTTAAAATTGTACAGGTTGATGTGCATTTTGTTTGCGGTATTATTCATTGAACACCTAACCCCAAATAAGGTTATTATAAAGAAAAGTTTGGGAAAAAGTACCCTTTCATTAATTATCATTACATAGAAAAGTAGGTGAAAAAACATAACCTGTCATTAATCACCATTATTTAGAAAATTATGGAAAAAAAGTACACTGTCAATAATTGTCATTAATTATCATTACATAGAAAAGTATGGAGCAAACATACCCGGTCATTAATCATCATTACATAGAAAAAGTTTGGGAAAATGTAACCAATCAATAGTTACTCATAAAATAATAGCTAATGAGTATTTAAACTTCATCAAATTTGTACAGGATAAAGATCATTGATTCCTTTTATCTAATATACAAAAGAACAGAGTGTGTCAGACACTGAATTCAGCAGAGTGTGTCAGACACTGAATTCAGCAACATTGCTGAGATCACTTAGATTTTCCACAAAAAATATAGCTGCATGGGCATTTGACGGCAGGCCGTAATTCACAAAAGATTTCCAATGTCTCAGCCTTTTCATTGACTTCATCATTTTCTTTCGCAGGGATGTTATTGTGATTAGCAAATTATCTACGAATTCTTTTTCATTGTTTAATAAGAGTCAGAAGTTGCAACCACATCATTTTATGTCCAGTTTATCCCAGAGTTCATAGCACTTGGATACACCATGGTATAAGTTACATCATATCAGTGGCATCATAACATAATTGTGTCCTTTCAAGCTGCATAGTAAGCATTGATTTTACCTTTAGTAATAAGGGAACCGTTTGTGTTTTTTTATTGTGTTGTTCTTTGACTGCCTCAAGTAATAAGGGAACCATTTGTAGTTTTTATTACATTGTTCTTTAACTGCCTTAAGTAATAAGGGAGTCATTTGTGTTTTTTATTACATTGTTCTGCCTTTAGTATTAAGGGAACCATTTGTGTATTTTATTACATTATTTTGCCTTAAGTAATAAGGGAACCATTTGTAGTTTTTATTACATTGTTCTGCATTAAGCAATAAGAGAACCATTTGTGTTTGTTTATTGCATTGTTCTTTAACTGCCTTAAGTAATAAGGGAACCATTTGTAGTTTTTATTACATTGTTCTGCCTTAAGCAATAAGAGAACCATTTGTGTTTGTTTATTGCATTGTTCTTTAACTGCCTTAAGTAATAAGGGAGTCATTTGTGTTTTTTTATTACATTGTTCTGCCTTTAGTATTAAGGGAACCATTTGTGTATTTTATTACATTGTTTTGCCTTAAGTAATAAGAGAACCATTTGTAGTTTTTATTACATCGTTCTGCCTTAAGCAATAAGAGAACCATTTGTGTTTTTTATTACATTGTTCTTTAACTGTCTTAGTAATAAGGGAACCATTTGTGTTTTTATTATATTGTTCTGTTTTAAGTAATAAGGGAATCCATTTGTGTTTGTATTACATTGTTTTTAACTGCCTTAAGTAATAAGGGCAATCATTTATGTTTTATTGTAAATTGCTCTTTAATTGTCTAATCCATCTTGCTGTGTTGCTTTTCTTTGATCATTTGTACTTATTGCTGATAGAAAATTTTAAAACTGTGACTGTAATAATGTATACTTTCATGGTTAACTGTCTGTACTTCTAAGGAGGGTCCAATTGCAAACTATATAGACCTTGATCTGCCATTGCATGTTATTTGTTATTTGTATTCCATGTTTTTTGTTTTTCTGATTACTCCCAACAAACTGCATAAAACCAGACTGTCAGCACATTATGTAACCGCAGATCTAAGAAATTTGCTTTAGAATGTGACTTGTTCACAAGTGTATATGGTAATCAGCAAATACATTGATTGAAGTGATTTAAGATAGTTGAGGGGCCCTGAGTGGTCTAAAGTACTCAATGTTATGGATCACTGCCATCTCACCTCTGTCTGCGTGGGTTCGAGTCTCGGACTTGACCAGTGTGGGTAAGTGAGAAAGCTTGCCAATAGCTTCTCGTGGGTCGGTGGTTCTTTCCAGGGTTGTTCTGGGTTCTTCCTCCACCATTGATACTGGCCGCCATTTAGAGCCTATCATGTGCTGAAAAATGGCATTAAACCCTACAACAACAACAACGACATCAGATAGTTGAATGATACAATGCACATAGGAATACAACAGTAATAAAAGAATGAAGAAAACAAACTGCAGACATTGAACATCTTTCATACCTGCTATAAAAATATTTCTTTGAGGTGAATTTACCATATATATCCCATTACAGTTTATAATTTATCTAGAATAGTTAATTTTTTTATTTAGTTCAGTATTAATTACTACTTTGTTGGCTTAAGTGGTTAGAGCATCCACCTCAGATGTGGGAGTTACAGGTTTGTACCATGCCAGAGTCAAACCGAAGACATAACAGCTGCCTAGCGTAAAAAGGTTAAATGTTGTGGCTGGTTGGCTTGGTGTCAGGATAATGTGAGTGGGTGGGACATGATGCCATGATGCCACATGTCTGCGGCAGGATGCCCCTGCATAGACATCATGCTAAACTGCCACACTGCAATCATCATGGCGAGATGATTCAAATTGTTAAAGCTACATTAAAATCCCAAACACACAAACACACAGATGCATTAATTTTGGTTAAAATTATTTTAACATTCATGCATTTATCCAACTTTGATCTTAATTAATAATTTCAAGGGTCATTTAGAGTTTGTTATAAGAGAGTTCAAGTACATGTACATTTATATGAAAGTATATTCGGTTGAAAATTTGCATATGTTGTTAGGTAGTAATTATGAACATTAATTAAATGATTTTTTAATGTCTTGAAGGACATTAAATTTCAGTACAGGTAGCTAATTTTACTAGCAAAATGCCATATCGGAATTAGCAATATTACAATCCACCTCATTTTCAATAAGATTTAAATGTCAGCAGTTTAGATGCAATTAGGGACCTCTTGAGTTAGTCCCTTCTGCACATCCATTTATCTGTCTGTCCATCCTGGGAAGTGGTTGTTTTGGGGGGTTCTTTTGGGATTTTATTTTGCAAAATTGTGCAAAAGCCAATCATTGTAAGCAAATTCTTAGCATATTTGTTTCCATATGTAGATAACCTGAATAGATTTTCAGGTAATTACAGCACAGCAATATTTCAGTTTTTTTCCATTTGTTTTTTTTTTGTTGACTTTTTGGACTTGGTCTTTTTTGCATACAGAAACGTCTTAGGAAAATGAAGTCAGAATCACTTGAGAAAGAGCAATAAAAGTTAGTTAGTCATATTTGCATTGATATGTCATAAGCTGATTAGATTTTTGGTCCATTACAAGTTTTCATCGTTTTTACTCAATTTTGGATGTGTATACTTTGACCAAAACACTTGCTATGAAAGCCTGCCCTTCAGTTAGAGAAATGAAGCTTGGTATTCATGTTTGTATACATATGCAGACAATTTAATTAGATTTCCATGCATATTTCTGATATTTAAATTCTTTTTTAATTTTTTATAGACAAAATCAGGGTCTTCACAGTTCATGGTTTGGCCAGTCTAATGTACGTGCGGTGAATTTAGTATAAAATCTGTCTCAACTGAAAACAACAGACCCTGATCTGCCATTATATACTGTGTCAGCAAATCAGAATTAGTGTCATTTGTTCTACTGATTTATCCAAACAAAATACATAGACCCAGATCGACTGGTGCATTATGTGCTGGGATCCTTAGAAAGACAGTAATCAGTTTTCTGTTTAAACCATACTTTGTTTTCTTAGGTACAAGTTATATTGCTTATTGCTGATTTTAAAAAATTTTTTTTTTAACCCATTGTGTTAAATTAGTACTTCTATATTTTACTTTCTCATTGTGACTTTTTCTTCATTAGAGGACTTCATAGGAGAATAGTAATTGTACTAATTGAGCTACCCTCTCTAAATTTATTACAATTATTATTATTATTATTGTTGTTGTTGTTGTTACTGTTACTGACATTTGCAGGGTGCACCCTCTGGTTGAGATTCACCCTTCAGGAGGTATGCATGAGTGGGTTGGTTGTGCATATGTAATTTGGCACAATATCACCCCTATGCAATTTATTCTATTTGAGGAACAATACCACTCACCAATGACAATAAAGATACAATCAGACATCCAAGAGATAACCAACTACTGACATAACTGTTATAAGTTTGTGATGACACTGAAAGATTATAAGCTTGATACTAGGGATGTTATGCTAAAGTTATCATCATAATAGAGAAATTTTTAAGAACCTATTTTAGGGAAGATTTTAGTACACTTGCTGTTCGTAGTGAAACCTTTTTATTGGTAATGGTTTGGAGAGCATGTCTTTTATAGACAAAGTATCCCTTACCGGTATATGGAGAAGTCACCGAAATGTCCCCTGTATTCTTACACTGAAACGTATTTACACTTATTTATTTTGTTTAAAAGTAACCAACGTGACTGAAATCATGAGACAAATTTATGAAAGAAAAATGCACTCCTTCAAGCAAGTTCCATTGATACTTGTATCTTACAAAATAACAAGTATATAATCAAATTCTTTGGCATGAAAAAATTTGTTGTTGTCATTTTATACAATATGGTGTGAGAGTGCACAAAGGGTGGGGTGGGGAGGAAATAATGAGATTATTGTCCTCTGTACATGTTAGACAAATCAGGTTTCTTTTATATTATGAAAGGAAAATTGTGCAAGAACTTTCACTGGATTTCTGAAGATGTCCTTTATGGGCAGGTCCATTTATATAGATTTATGCTTTATATAAAGATGTCCTTTACAGTAGGTTTAGGTTAAAATGATAGAAGTTTCCTAAATATTTTGGAAATTTCACAGGCGCACATTTCGCTGTAGTAACACTACTGTATATCATCCAGAAACTGATTTCTTCAGTAACACTATGGTATTGCTGTGTTAGACACAATACACTATTGTTCAAATGACCATTTCTACATCATCTTGGAAACCATTGTTATACATGAATAACTCAGCAAGAAATTTAGATTCTGCAAAACATCTACATGTAGTTACTAAACTGCATTTATTTCACTGCACACTGGGGGTGTTCATAGTTGTTCTACTACCACTCTTTGGCCAGGTGTGTAGTTGGGACTGGTGATATTTGAGAATAAATAGTGCCTTTAGTCTACTGTAGGACCATGTGGAAGGCAGGCAAGTAGGCTTGGAGTTTCTTTAACCTACTTCTCCCACTTTTTTTTCCTCACAGGCGCTTAGTTTTCCAGGTCTGATCAGATATACAACTAGAGCAGTTTTTCTAAACAGTTGCATTGAGGAGTGGGATATATTGTTACAGTACAGGGGCATGACTTGAGCCCTAGCTTCTCCACTACACCTACCTACATACATGAGTGCTTACAATCTAGGTAAATGAGAAAAGAGCTGTTTTGTGGAGCAAGCACATGGATACTATGTACATGTAGATATATAGACTGGAATTGTGACATGGGTCAAGATGCTGTTGTTGGCATAGATTCTAGAAGATTTCTCAAATATCTCATTGAGAAATGTGGATATATGTCTTGATATGTTGAGTAGAAGTTTTACTTCAGTGCCTGCCCCATTGATAATGTTTTCGTTTCTCTAACATGATTGGAATGTGAAATACTGTAGAGAAAGAGAGAGGCAGAGAAAGAGGCAGGATGTTTGCAGGTCCCTTTGCATCTTGACTTTATTTGATAAGGGATATATTACATGAGGATTTAGAAAGAGAGAGAGAGAGAAGGGATTTAAATTGCAATTGGTGTCAGAAGTGGGATATATCATGGATTCTATGTTCCTGATTTTTTTCTCTGGAATGATAAAGGAAATATATGTACTACCTTAAAATTTTCTTAGGTAATGGAAATACCATCAGTGGACAAAAGATTCAGTGCCCATTTCCTGTGCAGTATTGCTGAATGAGAATGGATTTAAAATTGAAGTCGGCAATACTAGAATATTGGTAAGTACTTCTCAAGAAATTGACATTTCTCACTAACATTATAATGTAGTTGCTTAGATCTGTTTTATCTTTTCACAGTTTGTGTATGGTCAAGGTTTTGTTGGCAGTTACTGCCAGTCATATAACAAAAATTATAGTTGCAAGTGAATTTATTTAATGTAAGACCATGTCATTTTGTTATGTTTTTAATTTTTCATATCACCTTCACCTTATCCAGAGCATGTATGAAATGAACCTGCTGCAGTGATTTTTTGGGGGCCAGAAGTGGACAAATAGGCTCCCGTCATAATGCAATTGCCAGCATGTTTAAAAATCCTGGATAATTCCCAGTGTTAGCAATTTCATTCTCAAGTGACCAAACTTTTGTTCTAAATGATGGGTCCTTTCACAGTTACTCATAAAAACCATTCATGTGTACTGTGAAATTTGGTCATAGATTGGAGGTCTACACACAAAAAATACCTGTAAACTTCATTGTCACATTTTTAAGTTATTATTGGAATTGTTTTGAAAAGTAATGTTTTAACATATGAGATATCAGAAGCAGAATTGATATACAAAAATTTTATTGCATCGTGTATCATTTCCAGATTTCAAAATGTAGTTGGTGTTCCATGAAACACCAGAATATAGTTGATGTACCATGAAAACACCAAGATATAGTTGATGTGCCATAAAGACACCAAAATGTAGTTGATGTGCCATAAAGACATCAAAATATAGTTGGAGTGCCATACAAACACCCAAATGTAGTTGGTGTGCCATACAAACACCCAAATGATGACTTTTGAAAAATGTATTGTATTAATGTCATCTTCCATGGCATAATTTGTATACCCAGATACTTGACTGCCTTATAATGAGGTACGTGATATATATAATGTTACTACCACCTAATGAAATGGGATTTATGACTATACTCACCTTATAACATGAACATTGTAATAATGAAGGACATTATAGTGAGGGAGGACTGTTATTTACCTATATATCAGTTTTCTTTCTAAATATCAATGTTCTCAAAATAATTCTTTCCAGATCTTTAAAATATGAAATTCAAATTTAGTTTTGTTAATTAGTTTCATATATATATATATATATATATATATATATATATATATATATATATATATATATATATATATATATATATATATATCCACACACACATGCACACACACACACACACAAATACATGCACACACATGTGTTGTGTAAAAAAAATGCAATTGAATATAAAATGTAGCAGTTAAAAATTAAAAGTAAGTCAACTTGACCATATTGCTTCTTAATTTTGGGGACACTTTATTGTTTAAGTTTTTGAACTTATTGCTCCAAATGCAGTGGCTCGGTAGCAAAGGCATGGGACTGAGGATCAGGAGGTTTTATGTTCGATTCCCACCATTGGATCAGGCCAGATTGGCTACTGTGTGTCCTTGGGCAAAGCCACTTTACTTGCCTTTGCAGAGTGCAGCCTTAGAAAACACAAACACACACACTAAATAAAAAAAAAGAAAACTAATCCTACAATTTGCAGACCCAAGAAATTTTTTATGTTGTAGGATATGGCCCCCCCCCCCTTTGTAGATAATCTGTCAACTTGAATCCAGCCAAAAATAACTTGTTTTTCTATGTTGTATACTTGTCCCACATTAGGTACTGTATTCATTATTTTTACATATGTGAGTGATATATTTTACCATGGTGATTTTGTTAAATTTTTCCAATTTCAGCATATTTAAATTATTGAGGAAACTCTTACGTGATTTTATGTTTTGATGTAATAACACGTGTTTAAATTGAGGTTTTTTTTAATCAATGAAATGCTACAGTTTTGATGATCAATGTGTCTGTCTGCCATTATACAAAGACACTGAGTTAGATGAACACTGAATTTCATATATAAGAATAAGTCTCAGATGGGAGAACTTGGGAAATGGAACTTGGAAATTATTTGTCAGGTTTCATAATTTCCTTTGAAATGGGTGCAGTTGTTGAAGATTCTATTTTAAGAGGACAAACTTGTCATATTGAATAATCAGCTGACAATTTTAAACTCGACTGTTATTGTAAAGCTCAGATGACCTGATTATTACATCATGATATCATCACAATTTGATATCATCATCATTAATGTGATGTCACTTTTATCTAGGTGTATCGTAACTCTGTGAGCTCATGGACAGATTGGATGTAAAAGGCACTGTTGCAAATTGTCTCTTGTTAAATATAGAAAACAAATTTGCCTACGATTTTTATTATCTCAATAACAGTATTGTAAAAAGAAATGAAAAATATACAAGTCCTTTGAAATTGTTTAGTAATTATGACCTGCCGTAAATCAGTATGATTGTTTTTATTCAGGAAAATCAGTGATCTCATTAATTGTACAATTTTGTTTGATAATAGGTGTTGATAATCTTCAGTGTGTGCAAATTTGATGAAATTTCAAATAATTATTGAGCTATTATTTATGGACAGTTAGAAACTTGGTACTTTTTCTCATATATTTTGTATATAATGATAGATACATATTGAAGTAAGGATAACTAAAGAAAAATGTACATTTTTAAAGATTTTAGATTCTTTGACCCTTTGCTAAGTAAAATTATGAATTTATAAATAAAGTTAAATTCTCAAACATTTCAAATTTGATCATTCATAATGGTATAACGAAATAATATTCCGATATCATTAGCTATTCTTATATGTCATTGATGTTATGATATAACATAATACATGTACTGTTAAAAATATGGGTTTAAAAAAGCTGTAAATTAATTTCATAATATTTTAGAAGAATCTATATGCTGATAGAAAACTTATCCTTTAAGTGGGAAGATGTATATTCCATGTACTGAAGGTGATCATCCAATACAGTAACAAGTCATTTGAAGTTGAAGGTACATCTCTGAAGAATTATAATACAAATCAATTCATTCAAATCATGTATTAACTTATGGAAATACTAGCTTTTAAATCCTCTCAGTATCCACGTCATACTTGGCAATCGTGTGCTTCAGAGATGGTTTTGCATATGATATATGAACAACTCGCGTGGGGAGGCACAACTACTAATATCTGCAAATGTATTTCGTTTAACAGTGATTGCCATTTTAATTAGTAAAGGAAAATGTCCATATTAATTTTTTTATTGCTCAGCAATTTAAATTAGAAAAATCTGAAACTGGAACATCAGGTTTAGTTTGCTGCTTCACAAGCTGATGTTTTTGGCCACAGAAGATATGGTATTTAATTTTTCATTCATGGGCTGAGACATGGAGTTTTACTGTTGTATTTGAAAATATGTATCATAAAATAAATGTTTCAAAATTCAGCTTATTTAAATTATTTAGGTAAGTCTTATTTATCAATTCCTAATGTATTGTACCATTAAAACCTAATGATTTTGAAGCACAAACTGAATAATAATAATATTAATAATAATAATAATAATAATAATAATAAAAAATATGAGTAGTAGTAGTTCTACTGGTCATAGACAGGAAGAGCTTTTGGGATGGTCTTTTGTCAATAATAATAATAATAATAATAATAATAATAATTATTATTATTATTATTAGTAGTAGTAGTAGTTCTACTGGTCATCTTAAAAATGTTGTTATCGCAACTCTTCCTCAATGGATGGGCATATCAGACTTGTTATAAGGTCTATCTGATGTCCAGTATCAGCTACTTTAAAA
The DNA here is from genome assembly GCA_016617855.1 of Megalonaias nervosa. NCBI lineage: Eukaryota > Metazoa > Mollusca > Bivalvia > Unionida > Unionidae > Megalonaias > Megalonaias nervosa. The sequence continues at coordinate 110,010 of JAECUM010006809.1, read as the reverse complement.
CTCTTGTTATTGCAGAAGAATATGAAAGATGATTTCAATATTTGCGCAGTAGAGTGTTAGTCTCTATGAGGGACTTGTTTTTGTAAGCATGGTGACTCACTTTGATGAATAACTACAAATAAAATGTCAAAATTGTTGTCAAGAAAATTTACAAAACATGATTTCCTTTTTTTCACATTTATACTTGAATTTTATAATGTTTTGATGGCTGTGGTGGTATATTTTGGTGGCTGTTATGTTATGTTTTGGAAACATATTTTGAAGGAAACAAGTTAGAATTTAATTTTGATTGCGAGATGATCACAGCATGCCATAATTTTTTGTAAGATTAGGGATACTGTACATTTATTTTACCATCATTCTCTCCCTTTCCTTCTCTGTGTGTGTTACACACACACACACACACACACACACACACACACACACACACACACATTATGGGGATATTTTTCATTCTAAATTAGTTTGTATATGACAAGGAAGATGAACTTTATTGATTGTGTGTATAATGTATCCTAGTCAGAATCGTCCTGTAAAGAGAAATCATCAGCTACCTCAATACTTTATACTGGTAACAACACTTTATACTGGTAACAACACTTTATACTGGTAACAGCACTTTATACTGGTAAGAACACTTTATACTGGTTACAGCACTTTATACTGGTAAGAACACTGTATACTGGTAACAGCACTTTATACTGGTAAGAACACTGTATACTGGTTACAGCACTTTATACTGGTAAGAACACTGTATACTGGTTACAGCACTTTATACTGGTAAGAACACTGTATACTGGTAACAGCACTTTATACTGGTAACAACACTGTATACTGGTAACAGCACTTTATACTGGTAAGAACACTTTATACTGGTAACAGCACTTTATACTGGTAAGAACACTGTATACTGGTTACATACTGGTAAGAACACTTTATACTGGTAACAGCACTTTATACTGGTAAGAACACTGTATACTGGTTACAGCACTTTATACTGGTAAGAACACTGTATACTGGTAACAGCACTTTATACTGGTAACAAATGCTGAAAGATATAATCTCTCCTTATCTAATTTATTTCCTTCTTAAATATTTATGAGGTATCATTTTCAAAGCCAAATTTCAGGAGAATTTGAGAGTTATTACATGTGATTCTAGTTGCAGTGATTCAATGTGATTCAATGTTTTCTGTGCAAATGTACATTTGAAAACATGCATGAGCAACAACATAAACAACGATAGAATTGTTGATTAAAAAAGTCAGCATATTTTGAATAAGAATTGTTGAATCTTTTATAAGCTTGAATGGAGCTCCTCCCCCCCCAAGAAATAAAAGAATGATCTCAATTTTGAAAATGTTGAATATCAGAGAGAAATATCTGAAAATTGTTCAGAGTACAACCATCATATGTTCTGGCTGAGAGTAAAACTACCAGTATCATCTTGTTTGACTCCAAGTCAAATTATCATCATCATCAGTTGCTGAGTCAAACCACATCTGCTCTAGTTCCGAGTCAAATTATCATCTGTTCTTACTCAAAGCACTTGAATTATTGAACAGTTGGAGAAATGGTTTTTGGTGGGATGCATTATTTGGTTGATACTTAGTTTCTAAACACCGTAACTTTAAGTAGTCAGTGATCAATTAAAAACCGTAACTTTATGCAGTCAGTAATCATTTAAACACTGTAACTTTTAGTAACTTTAAGTAGTCAGTGTTCACTTAAAAACTAACTTTAAGTAGTCAGTATTCAATTAAACAACATAACTTTATGTAGTCAATGATCAATCTGTTCAGACAATAGGACATTTCCAAGCAATGCACAGATTACTATGTGTGTGTGTGTGCATGTGTGTGTGTGTGTGATAATGATACACACTGATAATAAAGAAACTGAACTGAATTGAAACAGAGGGAAATTTATAGACTAGTGTCACACTGAATGCCCTGCAAAAAGGTGGCAAATTACCTCAATCTAAATGGATTAATAAAATCAATAACCAGTCTCTTTATAATGTTGCATCATGGCAGGTGTTGTGCACAGATATGTTTGTGACATGTTAACATGAAAAAGATATGCAGATTAGTCCATCACTCACGCAGTTAGTTAAACACTAAAGGGACTGTGTAAGTTAAAGTTCAATATAAATTATTCATTGAATAATAGCAGCAGTGCCAAGTAAGAAGGAAAGTGGAAAGAAAAGCTAGTAATGCTTAATACTGATTTGCAAATTTGCTAATATGATTGATACTGATTTGCAAATTTGCTAATATGAGTAATACTGATTTGCAGCTTTGCTGATATTATTAATACTAATTTGCAAATTTGCTAATTAGATTAATATTGATTTGCTGATATGATTAATACTGATTTGCAGATTTGCTAGTATGATTAATACTGATTTGGAAATTTGCTAATATAATTAATACTAATTTGCAAACTAGTTATGCTAGCCAGAGAAAAAGTCATGTAGTATTGAAATAACTATCTTCATTATTCACTATTTTTCTTTGAAACTAAAATGGCATCATAAATACCAGGTTCTTTTTAAATTCACTGGGCCAAGTTGTGGTATGTTGACGGTAAAATAGTCACTGGGCCAAGTTGTGGTAGGTTGATGGTAGAATAGTCACTGGGCCAAGTTGTGGTAGGTTGATGGTAAAATAGTCACTGGGCCAAGTTGTGGTACATTGATGGTAAAAGAGTCACTGGGCCAAGTTGTAGGTTGATGGTAGAATAGTCACTGGGCTAAGTTATGGTAGGTTGATGGTAAAATAGTCACTGGGCCAAGTTGTGGTACATTGATGGTAGAAGAGTCACTGGACCAAGTTGTGCTAGGTTGATGGTAAAATAGTCACTGGGCCAAGTTATAGCAGGTTGATGGTAAAAATAGTCAATGGGCCAAGTTGTGGTAGTTTGATGGTAGAATAGTCACTCTGTTTTGGCCACTCTTCAGATCTGAAGGTTCACTCTCAGATTTCCAGATTTCACTTACAGGTTTTGTTAACCATGGTTTTGCAATCCTTTGGAAAATCCTGAGATTTTGTCTCACTTGTGTAATCGTAATGGGAGATAGGTGTCACTTTTGGGCAATGGTGGTGGTGTGGTGATTGCATCATCAGCATCATCAAAATATAAGTTGTGTTTTGTGTTTAAACGTTGCCTTTAAGGTTTGTATTTAAGTTTTGTGTTTTAAGTTTTAGCCTTTAAGTTTAACCTGTAAGTTTTGTTGTGAAGTTTTTGCAGTAGAGATTCAGTTATTTTTGGGGGTGCTATTATAATCACATTTACTGTTAAATCTGCCTTAGTGGACACCTTAATATAAAGGACACATGCTCATAAAGAACATTTAGGAATCCATTGTCTTCATTTTGTTTTTATACTGTCATTCAGAATGTCCTCTTTTCCATAGCTTACAAGAATAGATGTGGTGTGTAAATATTAGCCATTTTGAATTGATTTTAATCTCATAGTTGTTATTTCATCATAGTAACTTCACTTATATTACAACTAGATAACATGTCATCATGAATGGCAGTGTAAGCAATAGTGTGAGACTATTGAAACTGAATGATTTCTTTTTTTAATGTTAATGCTACAGAATTAGCATTCAGAATTAAAGTGCACATATTTCATTAATGATTGAAACACATGTGAGCATTATTTTCAAAACTTGTCATTTAATTAGGTTCTATTCTTCTCACATCTCATCAGATTTATTTATTTTACCTCAATAAACGTACATTTGTCCACATGATGCAAATTGTATTGCTTCTCGAAAGACCTATACACTGTTTCACTATATTTAAGTGTCCTGTAAAGACTGTTTCACTTTATTTAAATGTCCTATATAGACATTGCTTCACTATTATTAAAGTGTCATTGCTTTACTATATTATTTAGACATTGTTTCACTATATTAAAGTGTCCTATATAGACATTTATTCACTATATTAAAGTGTCCTATATTGACATTGTTTCAAAATATTTAGGTGTCCTAAATATACATTGTTTTGCTATATTTAAGTGTTCTGTATAGACATTGCTTCACTTAATGTAAGTGTCCTATATAGACTGTTTCAGTTTATTTAAATCTCCTATATAGACATTGTTTCACTATATTAAAGTGTCCTATATAGACATTGCTTCACTATATTAAGGTGTCCTATATAGACATTGTTTGATTACATTTAAGTGTCCTATATAGGCATTGTTTGATTATATTTGTGCCCAATATACACTGTTTCACTATGCTGAAGTGTCCTATATAAACATTTTTTTCACCATATAAGTATCCTATGTAGACATTGATTCACAATTTTAGTGTTTTTGGCAATTGAATTTAAATGGTTCCATTCACAATGCAAAATATATTTTTTAAAAAATCATTAAAATTTCTAACTTAGCAATTTATTTCTAAAATGGTTTTTTCAGTAGCTATGTACCCCCAGCACCCCAATAAATAATTGGCCAAGGCCCCATTCCCAGGCACCTAAGATAAATCCCTGGGGATTTTCCTAAGCCAGTTCTGGGACTTAATAGAGACCCATTGTCTTATAGAGATCCTGGGGCCCTTTAGAAATCCTTTAGAGTCCTTATAGAGATTCCTAAGGCCTTATAGAGATCCTGGGGCCTTATGGAGATCCAGAGGCTTTTTGCACAGCTCACAAGGTCTTATATAGATTCTGGGGCCTTATAGAGATCCTGTTCTTCATTAAATCTGATTAATATTGCTCCAGTTTTGATAAATACAGTTTCTAAGTTAGGCAAGTGAAATGAGATATGTAAAATGTAAAAACAATGCTGCAGCTAAAATGTCTATTTTCAAATGGCTCCCATAATATTACATGCACTGGTGCCAAATCTCAAATAGTGCAGAATCCAGGAATAGATACAGTCATGAATGTAAATAGATGCACTGCTTTCAGACTCAACAAGAAAGACTTGAGAATTGCTAATTTAAATATGAGACATCCTTCCAAAACCAGATGAATTTAGGCTTGTTATGTACAAGAAAGGATAAACTGATGTCTTGGGCATCTGTGAAACTTTCTTATCAACTGCTGATGAAGGAACAACCCCCCCCCCTGCAAAACTACATATAAATAGATATGTGTTAGAAAGAGATGATAGACACAATTAGGAGGGGGTAGGTTTTTTATGATGATCTATGTTTCCAAATCATTAAATGTTCATAGACACCCTGGTCTTGAAATTGGAGATAATAAAAGTATTGGGTTGAAATCAATCTAATATGTTCAAAACCCATTTCATGTTGTTTAGTCTACAAACCTCCCGATTCAACAGCTGACTGGATAGATAAATTTGAACAAGAAATTTCTGAAGCTGTAAGTATTGATCAAGATATTGAAATTATTATCACATTTGACCTAAATACTGACTTACCATATGTACTTATAAGAAGAGTTCAGCCGCAAACTGCACAGACCCAGATCTGCTGTCACATGATGCACTGGCAGATCTGGGTCTGTGCAGTTTGTAAAGAGTAATCAGTAGAGCAAACAACATAGACCTTGATCTACAGGTGCATTTTGCTATGGCAGATCAGGATCTTTGTTGCTTATAGTTTGACTTGTAAGCGAGTACATACAGTACTGATGATCCTCCATAAATGCCTTTACAGTTCTTTTAACTGCACAATTTGGAACAGTTAACTTCTTGTGCAACTCAGTCACTCCAATTCTTCAAACACTAACGGATCACATTTATACGAACAGGCCAGTAAATATATGCGAAATATAAGTGCTGAGTTTATAATTTACTGGCCATTACCTAGACTGTAGTGTGTATTACTAGACATGAACTAGAATTGCTTAAAAGGTAGGTCATATACAAATGATATATAACATAACACAAATGAATATCCAGACCTAATGTCAGATGTGCCAAAGTGGAACTCACTTATAAGAGTGGAGTAAAGAATGATCCGAGTTACTTGTCTGTCTTACAGAAACTGTCTAAAATCTTTGAAAAACACACCGCTAACCATATGTACTAATACCGAATTAAAATAACTTTTTTCTTGATGATCAGTCCAGTTTAAGGAGTTCTCATTCCCATTCCTATTATACAGCCCCAGAAAAAGCACTGAAATTAGCCCATCAATGAAAGATGCCCCCCCCCCCCATTATATTTGTGTTTTTTAGGTTGCCAAAAATCATAAATGTCAGGGGAGGCATCTTTCTTTGTAGGACAACACTGACATATGGTCAGATGAAACAACTAAAGAAATATGACAGGAGTTCTCCACCTTGAATTTAAAAAGGCATTTGATTTAGTAAATCACTTTATCTGTATCTCAGAATAATGATACACATACTTTAATTTGGTGATAACATTATCAAATAGTTATCTTATTATCTTTGACATGTACAGGGCCCCAAGTGGCCGAGTGGTCAAAAGCGCCTACCGTTACAGATCACTGCCATCTCACCTCTATCTGCTTGGGTTCAAGTCTCAGGCTTGGCCAGTGTGGGTACATGAGAAAGCTTGCCAGTAGCTTCTCATGGGTTGGTGGTTCTGGGTTTTCCTGGGTTCTTTCTCTACCATTTATACTGGCTGCCATGTATAACCTATCATGTGTTCAAAAATGATGTTAAACCCTATAACAACAACAATCTTCCACATGTACCATCCAAAGATTTGCAGAGTGTTGAAGCATCCAAACCATATTAAAGAAAGATTAACAGTACCATTTATGCTCACTTAAAAGTGTAGTCCAAATACAAACTGCACAGACCCAGATCTGCCATCACATAATACACCAGCAGATCTGGATCTATGCAGTTTGTTAGCAGTAATCAGTAGAAACATGTACCCTGGTTCAAGACAGGTGATCTCACATAGCAGTGGTCTTTCAAGACAGGATTTAATGTGTCACTGCTCATCACAATTAAGAAATTCTTCCCTCCTTCTGTTAGACTCCAAGATTTTAATTCATGTATTCAACCACTGTTCAATTATTGCTTGAAGGCATGGGGAAGTTGCTCCAAACAGAACATTGACAGTTTTAAAATTACAATAAAAGCAGCATATATATTTTTGATTCACCTTCTGAACCCCTGTTTAAAACTGAAGTTGTTGTTGTTGTTGTTGTAGGGTTTAACGCCATTTTTCAGCACAAGATAGGCTATATATAGCAGCCAGTATTAGTGGTGGAGGAAGAACCCAGGAAAACCCTGGAAAGAACCACTGACCCACGAGAAGCTACCGGCAAGCTTTCTCACATACCCACATTAGCCGAATCTGAGACTCGAACCCACGCAGACAGAGGTGAACTGGCAGTGATCCGTAACGGTGAGCGCTTTAGACCACTCGGCCACTCGGGGTCCCCAAAATGAAGTTGGACAGAAATTGACAAAAGAAGTGATTAAAATAAAGCTAAGTTCTAGTTGCATACTGAGCTCAGTAGAAAAAAAAAAAAGCTTAAGATTTGAAGGGTCTCTTGTTTGGAGCAGCTTGCCATTTAATGTAAACAATAAAATTCTTTCAGTGCTTTTAGAAATAATTGCTTCAGCTACATTGTAAATAAGAAATAAGTATTCTCTCTAAACTTGTTTAACAACGTATACACTGTACACAAAATTAAATAAAGGCCTAGCAGAAAAGTTTGGTACTGAGTTACCTTTTTTTTATTTATAAATAAAGCAGTATTATTTTGTTATTATTGTTATGTAGCTTGAAATGCATGGTAAAAAAAAAGATCAATAAAAAAAAATATTGGAAACAAAATTGAAGCATAAACAGACAAGGTACCTTACATATTCGCTTATAAGAAGGGTCTAACTGCAAACTCCACTGACCCAGCTCTGCTATTGCATAATGCACTGGCAGATCTGGGTCTGTGCAGCTCGTTAGGAGGAATTATTTGACAAAAACCACAGACCTTGATCTGCAGGCACATTGTGCTATGGTGGATCAGGACTTTGTTGTTTGCAGTTTGACAAGACTTATAAGTGTGCATATAATGTAAGTAGGATTTATGTTTTATTTAACTCGTTATACTTGATTAAATTTATGGGACATTTATATATATATATATATATATATATATATATATATATATATATATATATATTAATTATATTTATGAGACCAATAAGAAACTATTTCAGATTTTTGCCATTTAGTGTTGGTTGTCATTTCAAACATTTTGACAAGAACACAATGACTTGTATTGGAATTAATAAATTTGCTTTGATATTGTCTTTTATGTCATTGAATTTCTTTTATTCATGAACATGACAAGTAGTCCGAGTTTTGACAATCCTGCCTTTTATCTGTCATTGAATTTCTATTATTCATGAACATGACAAGTATTGTAGTCAAAATGTTGACAATCCTGCCATGTCGTAACTTGTAATTTCCTTTGCTGTTTTCATCATATTTTCTTTAACATCTGCAATCAGCCATACATATGACATTGTACATTAATCAGACAGTGTAAAATGTCATTTTTATGAAGGTTGTCATTTTACATTGTTTTTTATGGCTCTACTGGTTATAAACCAGAACAGATTATGGGATGGACTTTTTTCTGTCCGTTGTCTTTCATCCTTCTGTCTTTTTTCACAAGATGGTTATTGTTACTCCCCCTAAACCACTTGGAGGATGGACGATGGACAGCTGACCATCTTGTATGTTCTCTTGATCAATGGCAAATGAACTAAAAACTATTGCTCATGCGCTAAAAGCAGAATAGTTAACTAACGCTTCTACTGTTTGAAATAATTTCAAGGAATTCAAAAGAAGGCATTTCTTTCTAACTGCTGAATTTTGAGTTAATCACTGATGTTCTTGATAAACAGATTTTCAAATTATCAGCTGTTTTGACCATGTTGAAAATAAGATCAGATCCATTTTCATTTCGAATCAACTTGACATCATCGCCAGCTCTATGGTGAAAACATTGTGTGAATATGATATCCTTTTAAGAGTAAAATCATTGGTAAAATTGTGGGGATAAACATCGTTTTTGCCATTATGGAGGTCAGATAGACACTGCATACATTTAGAACAAGCTAACCTGATTTTTAAGATGGTTGCTATGTTTTCGATATTGGATGTCAGAGTGGCACAATTGTCATATAGAACCATTTAGACATCATACGGAGTCTTTTGCTTGAAACACTGTTGATAAGGTCATTAATCTAGGAAGAGTTGCAATACAAAATTTTGAAAATGGCCACCACCGGCTCCATATTGGAGATCAAATAGGCACATTGTTATATATGACCAACTTGACATCAGAATAAATGCTTTTAGTTAAAGCCTCACATTTCTATGATCCAAGATGATTAGTGGCAACAAACATTTCCAGTATGGTAATATTATTGGATGGCCATGTGGCACCATCTTTACTGAGGACCTGACAGTCTTCAAGATGAATGGGTGAGTCAAATTTCACGGCAATCCTTCAAGTAGTTTAGGAGAAGTAGGGTAACAAATTTGTGCCAATGGACATACGGATGACATAAACTTGAAACATTACACACACATTCATTGTGCTCTAGCTGGTTCTAGATGAAACTCACACATCAAATATGGCCATTAGAGTGGCTATCTTGAAAATCTTATTGCCACTCCTTCTACATGGATGGTCTTATCAACAGGGAGTTCTTAAGATCTTAAATAACAGTGGTGCTGATCTGACACCTAATATGGCCATAATTGCATCCATATTGGAAATTACATTATGAAGAAAAAGTTTTATTGATATGGAGTTTTCATAAAAAGAATTCTTATGATGTCCTGTTGGCCTTAAATGAAAATGGTGGTGATGTGATATCCAATATAGCCACCATCCAATGGCCATCTTGAAAAGAAAATCATGTTGTTACTACTCCAGAGGAATCGATTTTCATATCAACATGAGGTTTTCACTGATGCCTAGTTGATCATAAATGAAAATGGTGCGTATTTAACATCCAGTATGGCCACCACTCTTGAGAATGTTGTTATTGCTACTCCCCCTGATTGAAATGTCATATTGTATTGACATGGGGTTTTCACCATTTTTCATGTGATATCTGCTTAGTCCTAAATGAACATGGTGCCAGTATGATGTCTTATATGGTTGCCACAAAGGTCAGCTTGAATATTTGTTATCACTAATTCTCAGAATGAATGGTCATATCCGCAATTTTTTTTTTACTAAAAACTTTCTTGTAATGTTTTGTTGATCATAACTTGGAATGGTGTTGATCTTAACATCCAATATGTGATATCATGAAAATCATGTTTTCACTACTCTTCTTGAAGGGGAAGTCATTTTGATATGGTTTTCATCAGAATAGTTCTTATGGCATCAAGTTGGTCCATAATGAAAATGACTAACCCTCAATATGGCCACCATGGTAGCTATCTTGGAAATATTGTTATCTCTACTCCAAAATGGATGGCTGCATCAAGATGGGCTTTTCACAAATATTCATTTTATGATATCTTGTTGGTCCTAAATGAAAATGGTGCCAATCTAACATCCAATATGGCCACCACATCAGCAATTCATACATCCAATATGGCTACCACAATGACTGTCTTAAAAGTCTTTCTGTCATTAGTCCCCCTAAATGGATGATCATTATGACATGGGTTTTTCAGCAAAAGACTTTTAATGATGTCTTCTCTATCCTGAAGGAAATGTTGCCAAACTGACATCCAGTGCATGTATTTCTCCATAGCAGCTTATTTTAATTTTTTTTCATTACTGAAGAATATCAGAGATGGTTTGAAACACACAGCAGTTAAAATGAAGAAATGGTCTTGTCACGAATTTCTTGAAATTCCTTTTGCCAAGTAGAGCATCAGTCCCTTCAAGGGACACATGTTTTTATTTACTTTTTGGGGAGCTGTGGCAACTCTGTAATGGGTTAAAATGCTAAACTCAGAAGTATTGGGTTGCAAGTTCAAAACCTGCCCAGGCTGCGTAAGTATGCTGCTGTGGTTTTTCTCCAGCTAAGGCATTCTGCACCCACTACTTTGGTACTTAATCATCTTTTATGTACTGATGTGCCTTGAAACTATGATCATTGTTTCACCTTTCCATTTTTAAAAAAAAAAATTCCATTGTTATTCAGCATTGTCATGTTGGATCAGGTTGTGAATTTTACTTTGCAAGCAGTGAATAAACTGTTTTACTTGGTTTCACTTTGCAAGCAGTGAATAAACTGTTTTACTTGGTTTCACTTCATATGGGTTGGAAGAGTTACAGTAAACTTGCCAAAAAACATGAAATAAAATTTGGGTTCTGAATTGCTTTCTAGCATTTTTCAAAATGGGATCAAGTTCTCTTACTTATGGGAAAGGAATTCTTGATGGTAAAACAATCCAAGAGTATTGTGGAGATCTTTTCATTGTTAGCTTTTGGATGTAGTGTCATGTGATCTTGATGTAAAAGCATGAAGATTAATGTATGCAGGAAAGCCACATGTTGATGTTTACCTTTCACCAAACTCCACAAAATTTAGATGCTACACCAAAGATGAAATGGGGTTCCTAGGTTTCTCCCAAGTGGCCACCACATGCAATCATCTCCAGTCTTCTTCCCAGCTGTTTACATTGGAGATTTTTATATTTCTCAGGTTTTGGAAGCCTTCTCATGAAAACAGTCTATTGTATATAGTTTTTCAGATACTTTCAATATAACTACCTCTTGGCAGAGTGTCCATCTGTCTGTCTGTTAACTTTTCCAGATGATAACTTCATGTCGCTATCATCTACAGTTACCAAACTTCATGGATTGCTTTTATTTGGAATAGGAAGAAGCCTATTAATAATGATTGTGGTAAGAATGGAGCTTTATGATCATGGGGTCAAAAGGTCAAAGGTCAAAGTCACTGACTGAAAGGAGAGAAAATGGGTTTTACACATAATATTAATTCTACATATATACTTGGGCCATACTTTGTGGATAGCTTGCACATAGGGTAAGGAAGATGCTTATTGAGTTTGGTGTTAGAAGATAAAAGGTCAAGGTCACATTGATTAAAATAAGAAAATTAACTTTGACCTAATAATATTAGCTCTAGACCTACTATCTTAAAGTTTGTGGACAGCTTGCACTTAAGGTATGGAAGAAGCCTTTGAGGGTCAAACATTCATATGTCATAGTCATCAGGGTTAAAAGAAAAATAGGTTTTGTAGAATAACTTGTAAATAATTTTCTACATTAGGTTCCTTGACCAAACTTTGGATGTAGGGCAATTAGAGTAACAAAGAAACCAAAAGATTCTGGGGTCTAAAAGGCCAGAGGTTGTTTACATGTAAGTCTAATAAGAAAATAATTCTTTCAGTACATTAGGTTTTAGATCAAGATCACATACCTTTACCATGGACCAGGCCACAAACTGGTGAATAATCTCCAGTTTTCCAAGCACTGCTAACACATACATAGAGGACTATTAAACAGAGTGCAGGTTCTTGGTAGTCTTGTTACTGTAGAGTTAGAAATTTGAGAGATTTAGTGGTTCTAGAGTGGGATTGTGAATATATATTCTGTAACAGTTTACTCAGAGTTTGATTATGAAGATAAATCCCATCAAAATTTATCACAGTGTTTTAACCTGCCTAGATTCATAAATGCCTTGATGTAACTGGCCAAATTTAAAATGCCAGATCCACAAATGCCTATGGTACCAAATTTAAAAATGTCAGATCCATAAATGCCTTGATGCCAAATTTAAAATGCCTTAATGTGTCTGTAAATTTTCATACCTAGTGATTTTTCAAACACCAAATAAAAAAAATTATTTTATATAATGTTCTGAATAAAATGGTACATTAAAATTGATTTTATGCATGAAAATAAGCTAATTATACTTATTCTGCTCTTGCTTACATAATTTGCCATGAGGCATATTTGTGTGAGTAGTGACCTTAATTATGGGGAAATTAGAAGTCTTAGAATATAGGAATAAAGTCAACTTAAATTTAAAACTGTTGCATTAAGTAAAAGAAATATATAGTAAAAATGTTTCTTTTCATTTATTTGCAATGAAATTAAAAAATAAATGATGACAAAGCAAATTTACTTTCTTCCATATTAAACAATAAGCTAATATTGTACCCTTTAACCTTTGACCTTTATGAACCTCACCTGTTCCATCCCTTTTCAAACTGTAAAATTTATTGTTGACATCTCAGGAATAATTATGGCTAGTTTCATGTTCCTGTCTTTCAGAATAACACTGGTTGCTATGTTGACAAAATGCAATGCGCATTTTTAAAATAGCTCACTTTTTATCATAAGGGGTGGGTGGTTGTACCTGTTTGAGACTCTGACACTAATAAATACTGTTCTGAGAGGGGAAATACGGGAGAATTATTCAAAAGGACTCTTTTGATGCTTACAACTTAAATATTTCAGGCATACAATCAAAATTAAATCATACAATAATAATACCTATGTGCTTTTTACTAGGTACTTTTGAGAGAGTGACGTATGTAAGGTGAAGTTGTTTGCATTTACAACATGCACAATGGAGAGAATGTTGGCATACCTTTATGCTACTTTGATGTAATGTGACTGACATTTCTTTGGATATTGTACTTTTGGAAATTTTAAATGATCTTAGCACACTGCTAACTAAAATGACTGCTCCCTTGTGCTCCAAAAATCAGCCTGAATTTGTCTAAAGTACACTATCCTTAGCAGCTATTAAAATAGGGAAAATGAATTTTGCCAGACTAGACAATGCCAGCTTCTGAAAGTGCAATGAATGAATTACCAAATATATAAAATGTAAAAAAAGTTATCGGCTCTTTTTTTGACAATTTACCTCTGAAGTTCAGGAAGTGAAAATGACCAAGTGGAGCTAGCACTTTTTTGAAAGGTGCACATCTGGAGTAAGGCCAAGCTGTATACTCTACAACCCATATTACACCCATCAATCATATACCAAAATAAAGGGAATTAAAGGTTCTTTGAACAATACCTAAGATATACAAGGTCGTTTTTAAATAGTCAATATAACTAGTGAGGAAACCCGGGGGAATTCTTTTTCTTTAAAATTCTAACCTATGCAAAATACGAAACTGTAGAGTGCCACCTAAATCATACTGTCTATTCAGTGTCCAGTAGGTGCTTAAAAATATTTGGAAAAACAATAAGTTGTTTAATGAGTGTGATGTACAGTACTGTTACCTAAATGCACAGTACAATGGAAATGTTATCCAGACTGTTGAAAACATTCAGAAAAATTCGAGATCTTTTTTTTTTTTTTCAAATTCATTTATTTTATGGTAGGATATAATTTAGGGTTGGCAGACAGAATATAAAATCATTTGGGAAACTGGAAACAAAAAAATCTTTTTTTAGACCTAACTCTCTCTAACTCATGAAATGCAATGCTTTGTTTTATAGGCCACAAAAATACATGTATCTGAACTGGGAATTACAAAGGTCACCAGAACAGGGACTTTTATAGGTGCCAATTGTAATCAGATTGACCTCAAGCTACACTGTGTTTGCCACCATGCTTGTGAGCCCAAGCATGTTAAGTTACAATTATGATATAAAAACTTAAAATTAATAAAATTGTTCAATCTAGTTCAGTAATTTCACCTAATTTCAATGCTTCCATCAAGTAAAGCACAGCATAAATTTGTTAGTTGTACAACTGAAATTCATTATTACTTAATTCCACACTATTTTTCCTGCCCTCAGTTATTCATCCAAATGATATCTTGTGTGATGGAACATTTTTGAACACTTATTTTTTTCTGTAAATTAATATTTATACAAATGCATGACTAAATGCTCATGGTTTGGCAAACAAAGAAGTTGTGTTCTTTATGATCCAGTGCAGTGTCACCCTCATCGGTCTGAATATATTTTTGTTTAAATGAAATGATTTTCTTCAAATTGAACTAAGAGGCTCCTTGCAGAATCTCTCAGTATAATGAGCAGTGTAATGTTACCTATCAACCACTGTGTTATCTTTCACCAAAGATGTTATCTAGAGTTGCCTTGTCAGTTTCCTTGAATCAAAACACACAATGCAGTGAAATTAAAAACCACAGATTGCAGTGGAGACTTGAGTTATTGGAGACTTAAAATTGCCAGTCCTTCACATAAGCATTTTCGGAGTAAAGATGTGGTTGGGATGGGGGTGTGGGGTGGGGTGGGGTGGGGGGCGAAATGATAAGCATCATCAAAGACCATAATGCCCCAGTCCATTATATAAATGGTCCTGTAGCCCAAAACAGAATATTGTCAAATAATCTGGAATTTCCACTTCTCATTATATAGTCATACTGTATAAATTTACCTTATTTTGCATAAATGTCTGGTCAGGTGGTGATTATTAGCAGCCATCAAATCTCTGTTGTACTGTCTGAAATGTGGAAGTCACTATGACATCATGGTGCTATGATGTACTGAAATGTGGAAGTCACTATGACATCATGGTTTTATGATGTACTGCCTGAAATGTGGAAGTCACTGTGACATCATGGTTTTATGCTATATTGTCTGAAATGTGAAAGTCACTATGACATATTGGTGCTATGATGTACTGAAATGTGGAAGTCATTTTGACATCATGGTTTTATGATGTACTGTCTGAAATGTGGAAGTCAATACAACATCATGGTTTTATGATGTACTGTTGGAAATGTGTAAGCCATTATGACACCATGGTGCTATGATGTACTGAAATGTGGAAGTCACTATGGCATCATGCTTCTGTGATGTACTGTTTGAAATGTGGAAGTGATTTTGACATCATGATTTTCTCTGCAAATTGCATGTAAGGCTCATTATACATGTACTATAAAAGTTTCTAGAGTGTGTTTGTATTGGTATAACAGTCTTACGATTGAATTGGTATTGCAGTCTTATGTTTGAGTATCACAGTCTTATGTTTGAATGGGTATAACAGTCTTATGTTTGAATGGGTATAAGAGCCTTATGTTTGAATGGTTATTGCTTTCTTATGTTTGAATGGGCATAACAGTCTTAATGTTTGGATGGGTATAACAGTCTTATGTTTGGATGGGTATAACAGTCTTATGTTTGGATGGGTATAACAGTCTTTTGTTTGAATAGGTATAACAGTCTTATGTTTGAATGGGTATAACAGTCTAATGTTTGACATGGTTATATGACAACAAATTCATTTGTACTAGTAGTGGCAATTAGGGTTGTGTATTGGCAGCTTACTCCTGATTTGAAAGTATCATGATAATGCAAATTCCAATACACAATATTTACTGAAAATACACATTTAATGCTTTCTAAGCATATTTACTTGTAAATTGCTATTGTGTTTGCCTAACTTGCCTAAGCCATGTTACGCTGAAATGTTCCATTTGTCAATGGAATGGAATACTATTACACTGAAATGTTCTATTCGCCAGTAAGATGAGAACACTATTACAATGAAATGTTCTATTTGCCAATAACATGAAAACACTATTACACTGAAATGTTCTATTCACCAATAACATGAGAACACTATTACACTGAAATGTTCCATTTGCTAATGATTTGGGAACATGTTAGCTGCACTATTGGCCGTGCAGACAATTGCAGGCTAGGACATGTAGCTCTGTTTTGTATACTTCTTTTTTTGTGTGACTCAACTGATTTATATTCAGAATAGCTGATTTTAAAAATTTATTTCATTTGTTGAAAAACCTTTTTTTATGATAACTTGAGCATTTATTGGAATTTGAACATTTCTCATTGAAATGATGGAATAGTTTTTGGTTATCATATTGATGACATGTAATATTGATCTTTACCAGTTTATCATTATACCAGTCTAGTCCTAATCATTATACCAGTCTAGTCCTAATCATTATACCAGTCTAGTATTAATCATTGTACCAGTCCAGTCCTAATGGTAATACAAAGCTGTAATCATTTCATTTCACAGCAAAATTATACCTTGGACAAAGAATTTTCTTGAAAGGAATACTTTGTTAGCCAAGTATCAGTGCTACACCTCATTCCACATTGACTCATGGTATTGTATCTTGCCAAAAATGGTATATACTGTTCGACTTTATGATTAGATGCCACTGATAGAAACTGATCCAATCGGAGATCGCCTGGTACATTTGTCCAGAAGAAATGTTGAGAACAATCATGGCAACCTCTGTAGATGTCACATGATGCATGTCAGTTTCAGCCACTTAAATTTAAGTCATTCTACATGGAGGTGTTAATTTAAATTGAGGCATGTTATTACATTGGAAATTATCATTTATACCATCTACCGGGTGTAACAAGCTGTCCTTATGTCACTTGATTTTACTTGATAAGGTCAGCAACTCTCTCACCCACAGGAGAACACTTGTTCAAAATACTGTGGTAGATAGCTACATATGCCAGTGGTTGATGTGGAACAAAGTGGAATGACCACCCTTGGCCAGTGAAGAAGATTTCATGGTGTGATGTGATCTTTCCTAGTACTTTATTCTTAAGCATAAGTGTTGGCATATCTGGGTTTGTGCAGTTTGTTAGGAGTAGTCAGTAAAACAAACATCATAGACATTGAACATTATATCTTGGTAGGTTAGGGTCTTTGTTCTTTGCAGTTGGACTGTATTTATAAATGAGAATACCATTATTCTGTGTTTCTCTTTGAAAAATATTACCTGAAATTAACACTTTAGATTTCACGTTACACAGTGAAAATTTCATGAAATTTTAAGGAAACAATTGTTATAGATCTTTGAAATTGTATATATTATAAAGTGAAAGTCACATAGGTGTCCCTTATGCTTATCCGCAGCAGATTGGAATTTCTGTGATATAATTAGTTACTGTGAGATGCCACCTGTGCCAGAGGCATCCCATGGGAACAGTTTTGGGGCACAGCATAACTGAGATAAGCATCCGGATAATGCACATGCTTGCAGGATTTAACTTCATTCCTTGTTAACGATTAATGTGATTGAATTCTCTGTGCCGTAACATCAATTGATAAAACCAAATGCAGACCTTTGGCATGTTTACTGATTAGCAAACTTATCATCAAATGTTTAGAAGCATGTAAGTAAATTCTAATTATCTTGGCAGGTGTCAGTGAAAAAAGTCTGGAGAGATATCAGACTGGGAGATACATATGTCAAGACATGATATTTTGGATAGTATTCACCGAATAAGTAGATGATTCATTTAAACATAGCACAAGAGTAATAGTATTTTCTAAGTACTGCATCCTAATTTTAGTTACATATTTGAGTTAAAACCATCCAGAGCTAATTAATGGTTCCTGTAATGCCAAAGTTTATCTCCCTGTCCATTTTAGACACCCACCATAAGGCGGAGCATATTATCAATCTGTCTTTATTTATAACCAATTTCATTTCTGCACAGTAACTCGAGTTGTCCACCTTCTGCAGTTGCCAGTTTTTGTGGATGGCTTTCACTTGGGGAAAGGAAGAACCTATTGATGTTGTGGTCAAATATGCATATGGTCAAGATCATTGTGGACGAAACAAGAAAAATTATTTCTGCACAGTAACTTGAGTTCACCAAATATTGTAGTAATGAAGATCCTTATTGATTATGGGGTCAAAAGGTCAAAGGTCAAGATGACAGTGACTGAAAGATTAAAAATTATTTTCACACAATAACATTAGTTCTACATCACATACATGGACCAAGCTTTGTAGAAGACATTTTGGTTAAGGAAGAACCTAATGATTTTGTGGTCATGCAAGTCAAAGACCAAGGTCATTGTAATCAAAAGAAAAACAATGGTTTCTGCACAATAACATTAGTTCAGCATCACGGATGTGGACCCAAGTTTGTGGATGACTTATTCTTGGTGTATGGAAGAAGCCTGTCAATTTATGGCCAAACATGGTTTCTATACAAAATTTTTTTAGTTATTTACATGAAGGGCATTTAAATGCAGGGCAAATTTATAATGTCAATCTTACAATTTTTGTAATTGCACAAAACAACTGGGAGTCAATGGATGTTGTAGGAGTCTTTTAGCCAGAAACATGTTTCACTTTGATTAGTGATTGGCCGTTCCTTTTATGGTTGTGATGTCATTGATTGGACCAACTAGTTTAAGCTCTGTTCAGCAGAAGCAAAGTGGTGGGCATTGAGGCTGTGATATTTACCTGTATCCATATGTAGTAAATCAAGATGTTAGACAGAAGATCACTATATATTTGTTCCATCTTTACCCATGTTTTGCATGTGAACATGGACCATGTTTCTGGTTGACTAATTCTGGGACAGAATGAACATCTATTTTCAGGCATCAAAACACGCTTCAGTTTATACTATAATAAGTTTCTTTTGAATGTGAAAACATTTTAGTTCAGATAATTGGAGCAAGTCATTTTTGTCAAGTGCCTTGGTGAAGGAATACCAGGAATGACCAGGATGGTAGCCAAGCCAGTGACCTTTATATCACTTATCAACAAGTCACCCCATTGCCCAAATTAACATACTCATCTTTGTGCACAGTGTAAACAAAAGCATGTGGCTGGAGATGCTCATTGTACAATGCTTCCAACACATAACAATTATAACTTGTTTCTTGATTTTTTTCCTTTTCTTAGAGTGGCATATATAGCTTGATTCCACTTAGATAATTATTCAGATTTTCATAAATAAGTACAAAACCTGATGACCTTTATACAGAGTATGAAGCAATAATAGTACCTGATGAATCATTAACTTTGTGTTGAATTTGCTACTAAATTGCAAGGGTGCAGAGATATTTTAATTTAGTTGGGAAAAAAAATTGGGTGAGAACAAAAATCGATGTCATTGTTTGTACCAAAACAAGAAAATCCCAGTTGTGGGGTTACGTTATTTGTCTCTCCACAAGGCATAGCCTTGTGGGGAGACAAATAATATAATCCCTTGGCTGTAGGATTTCCTTGTCTTGGTCCAAACACCAACATAGATTCTATTAATATGTGATCTGCAGTGTTTACCAAATGACCACACTGCATTCAGAAGCTCCTTTTCTCATTTGTGGAACCTTGGATTTCAGGATGGTCCAAGATATTTGCCTTTTTAAATCACTCACAGCTCATCTCTATCCATGTAAGTTTGAGTCTCATCTTGATCCAATGTGGGTATGTAAGAAGGCTTGTCAGTAGTTCCCTGGTTGTTGTCATTGGTTCTTCCCTAGGTCTTTCTGGGCTCTTAGTCCACTAATTATACTGGTCTTGATGTTTAGCTTATCATGTGTTGAAAAATTTCATTAAACCCCACAAAGCCAAACCAATCATTCATTTTGGTACTACCTTTGTCAGAGTTATGGCCCTTTAATGTATCTGTTGCTATGAATACTAATCAGACTTAACTGAAACATGTTCTTGATGAAGGTTACAATGTTGAAAGAAAAAGAGTTGTACACTTGGTTCGGGGGGGCACTAGAGTTTGAGGTCAACTTCTGTGCAAAATCAACTGTTGTAAACATGTTCATCTCAGTTACCTTTCTTTATGTGTCATAAGAAAACATGACCAGATCATTTCTTACACAGTCTGAAACATCCAGTTGTTTCAGTCATATTCTCCTTCATTTATATGGATTTTTTTTTTCTTAATTTTTATTTTTATTTTTGCCTTTAAATATAAGAAATACAATTAAAAAGGAATCTGCCTTGTTTTTCTGTATGAAGTATAGCTGTTACATTTCTTAGAAAATGCCTTTATAATGAGGAGAATGAGAAGTACATGTACTGTATTTATTGTTTTTAAATTGAGTCATTCTGCAAACAACATAGACCCAGATCTGCCATTGCATATTATTCCAGTGGATCAGGTCCATGTATTTTGCTGTACTGATTACTCCTAGCAAACTGCATAGACCCAGATCTGCTGGCACATTATGTGATTGCAGATCTGGGTCTGTGCAGTTTGCAATTTTACTCTTCTTACAAATGAGTATAAACAGTAACTGTTTTTCATTCAACTCTGTTCATCATGACACTTGATTTTTAAAAAAATTTTTAAATTTGAAGTTCAATTTTTTCAAGGCATGCACATTTTTTATTTGAAGTTTCTATGCAAGATGCTGCATTTCTACTCAACGTTTTACACATCATTTCCACTGCCTATTTTAGATGTGCTAAACAACTCCAGATTCAGCTTGCATACAGTTCTTTTTGGGAGGGAATGGAAGTCTGTTTTTGTAGGGGAGTGTTTCTGTTGGAGTTAAGGGTCAGCTACCTTATAGAACCATGAGTGAATCCTATTTTACATTCTATAGTAGAAAACTATAAAAAAAATCAGTCTGTTAACCAGTAACCAGTCCACAGGATATAGGGTCAGTTTTTCAGTGATCCCAAGGGGCTGATGCTGATTAAAGCCCAGACACATAAATATGAAATCCCTTTGAGTGTTGCACCCATAAAGTAGCAACTGTAGGTCATCAGAGTTAAGTTTTACAAATTTAAGTAGAATGAAGAACTGCACACATCCTGAAGTAAGGATAGTGGAACAAGTACATATAGATGATCCTGACAACACTTTTTGGAAATATACAGTTGATGCTAAAATAAAAAACATGAACCATCTGCTGTAAATGGCAACAGTTTTTGTGGGGTTTAACATCATTTTTCAGCACATCGTAGGCTATCCATGGTGCCCAGTATATTTGGTGGTGGAATAACCCATAACTTGGGAAGACCCCAAGAAAATACAGCGACCCAAAGGAACCTATTGGCAAGCTTTCTCACATACCCACACTGGTCAAGGTGATACTCAAACTCAAGTGGATAGAGGTGAGATGTCTGACTGAACTTGTAAGTGCTCAACCATCTAAAGCACCAAATGATTGCAAATTAAACAGGGACCTTTTTGTCATAGGATGGAAAGGTGGAGGTGGGGCAGGGATTTCTGTTTGATGGAAAGTTACTTATGATCACTTCATAGGACAGTATGTCTTCCATGATAAGCCCAGGGAGTTGGGTGGGCTTGTCATTGAACATTGCTTTCCTAACATTACATTGAAATTGTTAAAGAGGGAATTTTGTAATTGTGTATGTATTATCACAGGAAAGATGTGGTAAACAGAGACAAGTTTCTTTGTCACAGAACATTGCTTTCCTAACAAAACATTGTCGTAAAAGTTTTTAAAGGGGCAGTGTTAACATTACTTAATGTATTATTGCTGGAGAGATGTGGTAAATAGAGACAATTTATTTTTGTCTATACAAATTAAATTTAAAATAAATATCTGGCTTCAAGGCAGTCTACCCTCATTTCTAAAATAAAAAGTTTAGTGCCTAACCAGACTGCCTGATAAAATAAATTTTAATTTTTTTTTAATAATCCTGGATTAAGTTTTCACATTTACTCACTTGTTTTTGATTATTACATTAAAGGTTTCAGTACAGCAGTCCCTTGCTGTGAATCCCCTCATTGTATTGTTGACCTTTGTACAACATCGGTATAGCCATTTTTACATAAGATGGGTATTATACGAAAGTATTCACTCCATGCTCTAAATGAAAATTGTGCCATTCTGATGCTTGTATGGCCATCATGGCAGCCATCTTGAAAATCTTGGTATTACAACTACTTCTGAATAATGGTCATATCAAAATGGAGTTTTCATATAAAGACTACTTATGATGTTTTGTTGGTTTTAAATGAATAATGATGCCAATATGAGGTTTGATATGGTGCCATAGCAACCATCTTGAAAATCTTGCTGTCACTGCTTCACCTGATTGAATGGTCACATCAGCATGGGATTTTCACCAGAAGATTTCTTTTGATGTCTAGTTGGTCCTAAGTGAAAATGATGCCAATCTGACATCCAATATAGCTGTCAGGGCAGCTGTCTGAAAAGCCTTGAAATAACAGCTACCTGAACAGAAAGTCATAATGATGTGGGGTTTTCACCAGAAGACTTCTTACAATGTCTAGTTGGATTTAAATGAAATGGGGACCAATCTGATTTGGCCACAACAGCACTCATCATGAAAATCTTGTTATTGGTAGTCATGAATGGAGAGTCATATCTTGAAAATAGTGTTATCTCTACTTCTCCCAAACGGATGGCTATATTCATATTACCCATATGGCACACTAACCACTGAGTCACTGCTGTTCCCAAATTTGAGGGTTTCTTCAGGTTTCTCTATACCCCCTATTTCCTTCTTTATTAAATACGCACAGTGGGTCTTTGCAAATATAGATCCATGTGTCTATTGGTTCAGGTGAGTTGTAGGTAGGTATGTGAATGTAAGGACAAGTGAAGGTAAGGAAGTTTAAAGGTATGAACAAGTGACGGTAAAGTCAAATGGATTTTAGTTTATAGAAGGATGACCAATTACAGTCACACTGCAGTTTCAAGTCCTGCAGGATGATTAAGAGTTGAAAACTGCTTGAGACTTATTGGCACGGAAGGGAACGATCCCTTCAGACCCTGTACACACCTTTTCTGTTGCAAGTTCTTCTGATCCAAGAAAAAGGTTAATGGTTATTCTGAATGCATGCTTAAATTCAAGAGTTACAGGAATTCCACACATGCATGCAAATAATTCAGCACAGCTGCAGTAAGGTGAATGGTAAATTTGATCTGGAATTAGGATAAAACTCTGATAACATGCGAAAGCATTACATGTATTTAGGTTGTCTTATCTGGATAAGAATCACATGTTATTTGTACTGCACATGTGTTATATGAACGTGGTATCCACTGCACTAGAAAATGTTTCTGCACAAAAATAACATGTTAAGTTTTGTGTATATGGCCTACAGTTAAGACATCATTTCAGAAAATAGTGCTGTAAACCCCCCCCCCAAACAGAAATGTGTTAATGGAACACAGCTGCCCCGCCACAACAGTGTCTTGCCGACTGACCTGAATTCAAAACTTTGTCAGACAGGTCAACCAACAGTTTAGGCTGGCTCTGATTTTCTTTGATAAAAATACCACAGGTCATAAAAGTGTTGTATGAATCTAAATCAGCATGTGCAACTTCCTTCAGGGCATGGACAGTTTTTAGATATACCCATATGATGTAAATGTAACCAAATAAATTGAGGTCATGAGCTGGATGTGGCCAGTGGGCTGTTGGTTGCACATATGCCTGATTTAAATTGTTATAAAAACAGTGGTTTAAGAATTTATCTTCAAACATTTGGAGCTTTTATTTTATATTGAATTATATTATATTATATTATATTATATTGTATTGTATTGTATTGCATTGTATCGCATTGCATTGCATTAGGAGCTTTTATATTACTTCATACATATGATGGAACAGAGATGTCAGCTTAGGACAGATCAAGAGATTCGCAAAATTTGGTCACAAGTTTTGGTTTCACATCAGGATGATTTTCAGCAACCAAATTTTTATGATGCAAATGGACAAAAATGACAACTATTGAACAAATTTCATTTTCTGTATTAAACTCCATACATTATCTCATACAAGTCCTTTCACAGTAACTTGTTGCCTTTCATACTGTCCTTATAAGTACCGCAAGCATTTTTAGCCTTTCTTAGTAAATCATTGTTTGAATTATATTGGTATCAGTCTTCACCATTTCTTCAGTCTTTACCATCACTTAGCAAATGATGTATTGTTACTCGATCTAGGTTGCCTCTGAGTCAGCCAGAATTTTCCTTTGAATAGAAAATGCATATCCATGTCCCTTTGAATTTGATTCCAACCAATGATATTCCTGTCCATCATTAAATTTTTTTGTGATATTTCAGTTGTTTAGATTTTGGCATTTTAGCAGTGAGAGATAATGCACACTTAGATATTTCAACAGAAATTTAAATACAAAGCAACAGAATTGTATTAGCTCTGCTTGAGCTCATTAGTAATGACTAATCAGCCATAATTAACATCTTTAATCCTTTCAAAATTACTTCTGATCACACATAGTATAATCCACCTTGACAAATGTAAAACACCAAAGCCAAACCTACCCAGCCAAAAGAATCCATGTAATGTTAAATGTTTTATGCTGCCTGAGCTCATTATTAATCCTTCCATTTTCCATTAATTTTTTTAATTATTGCCAAATTATTACTGATCACACACATGATTACTGTACCTTTAAGGTTATTGTCTGTCATTTTAGCAATTAAAGTGTCTTGATTGTCCTGCATAAACTAGTTTACAGTCAGGTGAGCAAACCGATGTCTTTGCTGTAAATATACTACACTGGAAGCAAAGTGTGAAAAAACCCCAGAAAATTTCTGTTACCAATCTACTTGATGACTCGAGTACCAACTGCTTGATGACTCAAGTACCAATCTACTTGATGACTCAAGTACCAATCTACTTGATGTCTCAAGTACCAGTCTACTTGATGACTCAAGTACCAGTCTACTTGATGACTCAAGTACCAATCTACTTGATGGCACAAGTATCAATCTACTTGATGGCTCAAGTACCAGTCTACTTGATGACCATAACTGATTATAAATTTATGCTTTAAATTTAATTTGATGAAATGAAGGATGAAATTTGCTATAGGTAAGGAAGACAGTTCATTTAGAATATTACTGCTCCAGTCCATAGGGAAATGCCAGACATTTTTGTGGCATCTCAAGTTACTTGAGATTATGGGTGACTTGAATCATTGTTAAGCCCTACTTACAGCAGTTATCAGAGGTTTCTTTACTTTGCAACTGGAACATTCCTATAGACAGTACAGTATATATTCATGTACAAGTCTAATCCAAATGCAAAACAGCACAGACCTGGGTCTATGTTGTTATCAGTAGAACAAAGACCATAGACTCAGATCTGCTGGTGCATTATGCAATGGAAATCATGGTCTGTGCTGTTTGCTGTTGGGGAGGACTTGGGTTGATGTTGTGCCTGCACCTTTCCCTGCAGTATTTTATGTTTGGTACACCTGGTTTTATTGTCAGGGGACCTCCAGGTGCAGTTTGGAATCGTTCCTTTCACTCATTAAATTTAACTATTTAACAAAGTAACACTTCTAACAATGTCATCTGTTTCTGACAGATTACATTACAGAAATTTCTAGGTTTTTGGTGGTGCTGTTATTTAATATATTACTTTTGAACAGAGCTTTGTTCTCCATGATGATATAAGTCTAAGTTAAATGTTACAAATAATGCAGAATATGACTACATGAATGAATTAGCTGTGAATTAATTAATTAAAATGAATTATCATCAACAAATGATCAGACATTAATAAAAATGTTATTTCTACATTGGAGCCTTTCCTTACAGGGACACAGCTCTGTCTTGTAATAATTTTGAAAAATATAATAGTTTATTATTTTTAATTCAGTATAAAAATAAAAAAGAGAAAACATTGATACCAATAAATATATATATAAATGCATAAGACAAATAAATGATTAAAAACAAGTGAAATATAAATTCACACGTAAACGGCGACCAAATGAACATGCACCAGATCATGCATGACATTGATAATACAGTTCGTAACTTAACATTTTTATTTCTGATTTTCCAAGTAAATGCTCAGGAATTATTATCTCAATTTACTACCCATAGATACAACCACTCTGGTGGTCAAGTGGTTAGAGCATCCGCCTCGGATTGTGGGAGGTTGCAGGTTCGAACCTCAGCCGAGTCATGCCAAAGACATATAAAAATAGCACTAACAGCTGCCTCACTAGGTGCTCAGCATTAAGAGGCTTGTGTTAGGACTGATGGGCCTAGTGTCAGGATAATGTGACTGGGTGGGACATGATGCTATATGTCTGCGGCATGATGCCCTGTGCCAAGAATATTCTGCTGTGGAGACACAAAGTTTTCCTGTTTTAACAAATTAAGATTACAATAGGCAAATGGGTCAAAGGAAACAAGTTAAAGGAAGCATTACATGTGCTGCCAAACTTTGTCAAAAATGCAGGCATATAAAATTCATGTTAGCCTTGTGGGCTCAGGGATGTAGATTACCTCAGGCACATAGAATTCAAGCTATCCCTGTGAACCCAGTGGTATAGGCAACTGCAGACTTGTAGAATTCAAGCTTCCCCTGTGGGCTGAGGGATCTAGACTATTGCAGGCACATAGAATTCAAGCTAGCCCTGTGAACCCAGTGGTGTAGACAATTGCAGATTTGTAGAATTCAAGCTTGCCCTGTGGGCTGAGGGATCTAGACTATTGCAGGAACATAGAATTCAAGCTAGCCCTGTGAACCCAGTGGTGTAGACAACTGCAGATTTGTAGAATTCAAGCTTGCCCTATGGGCTGAGGGATCTAGACTATTGCAGGCACATAGAATTCAAGCTAGCCTTGTGGATTTAACAAGGTGGACTAGGCCTGATACACCTTCCTGCATATTGTAAGATGCATCTAATCCAGGCAGGTGTCATGGTGGCTCAGTGGTTAGCATGTTGTTTTGTTGACAGAACTGGTGCATGTTCAAATTGGATCAGATTAGGTTGGCTACTGTGGTGTGTCCTCAGGCAAGGCATTTCACCCCAATTGCCTTGGTACTAAATAACCAAACAAACCAGGTAACAGACCAAGTGATCTTATTGTAAAACCTTAGATCCATTGTGTGACATCCATTGTCCTTCATGCATCACCAATCAGTCGATAATTGCTTATTGCCACCAGGGAGTCCATATTTCTGATCCAATTAAGATTAAATTTGGAACATGGGTTTATATCATTAAAATCTCTGACAAGTTTGATAGATGGTTGAGATCCATGAATACTAATGAGGTGATACTGCATCTGATTGGCTAAGCTTGTTACCACTCTGGAAGCCATAATTCTGGTCTGAGTTTGAGCAAAATTGGAATATGGGCATATATCTTCAAGATCTTGGAAAATTTTTAAAGTGAATGGGATTCATGAATATTAATTAGTTGATCTTGCATTTGACTGGCTGAGCTTGAATTTGATCAGACTTCAGATGTACAGTTGACTTGTATGATAAGGATCTTGCATGACTTCAATAATGTGTGAGATCAATGCATACTGATGAGGTGATCTATACATAAAGGGCTGGGCTTGTTACCACTCATTAGACTGTATTCCAGATCCAGTTTTCATCAGACTGGGTCAGCAGGCTTAAGTTATTATGATCTTGGATGAGCAAGTTCCAGGAATATTAATGCATATTTTATATTGTCAAGATATTGACTCATTTTGATTAGAAGCAAGATTTGCTCATATTATTGAGGTAACTTTTCAATCTGATTAAAATCAGATCTCCACCATCCTACATGAAGATCTGACAGTGACCCTTGGTGGTCATGTTCTGGGACCTTTGAATTAGCCAATGGAAATGCAGCTTTCAGAAATCTGAGAGTGTATCAAATTGTTTGACACATATTGATGCTCTTCAGCCATACTGCTCAGCCTCCCAAATGTGAAGATATAAGATTTCATCTGATTGGCTGATAAATTTAGTGATTATGGTAATATCATAGGTCACCAGAACATGACACGTAAATGGTCACTGTCAGATCTTCATGTAGGACATTGGAGGTGTTATTTTCTTTAGATTGGGTTATCTTGTATCTGATTTGTTCAGCTTGTTACAATTCAGAAAATCAAATTTCAGTTGGAATTGGCTCCACCTAAAGATTTATTATTATTGTTATAGACAAATTCTGTAATAAGTGAGATCATTGCATATTTATGGGAAACCTTGTATCTGATTGGCTGGTACACATATAATAACATGTTTATATAAACACTTAATTTATAACTATCATCAGTTACTAGATCTATTAATATTACTATGGGGAAGAAATGACAAATATTTGAATAAATATCTGTATTATTTACTCCAATTTATTCATGATTTCAATTCTGAGACACATTGTGAGTTGAGTGGCATCATGTACAATGTAATATGACATTGATGTCACATGCCACTTGACAAAGAATATGGGAAAATGCTGTTCTTTTACCAACTATGTTAAGACTGTGTGACAAATTCAGAGTATAGAATAATGGATAATCCAGTTGCACACTGTTTGCTGTTAGGTATAGGTATATACAAAGTTTAGAATAATGGAAAATATTGTACACTGTTTGCTATTAGGTATGAGTATATACAGAATATAGAACAATGAAAGTCTTGTACACTGCTTGCTGTTAGGTATGGGTATATACAGAGTATAGAATAATGAAAGTCTTGTACATTGCTTGCTGTTAGGTATGGGTATATGCAGAATATAGAACAATGAAAGTCTTGTACACTGCTTGCTGTTAGGTATGGGTATATACAGAATATAGAACAATGAAAGTCTATAGTGAAAGTCTTGTACTGCTTGCTGTTAGGTATGGGTATATACAGAGTATAGAATAATGAAGGTATGGGTATATACTTGTACACTGCTTGCTGTTAGGTATGGGTATATACAGAGTATAGAATAATGGAAAATCCTATTGTACACTATTTGCTGTTAGGTATGGATATATACATGGTATAGAATAATGGAAAATCTTGTACACTATATGATTTAGGTTTGGGTATAATACAGAGTATAGAGTAATGGAAAATCCTGTTGTACACTATTTGCTGTTAGGTATGGGTATATATTGAGTATAGAATAATGGAAAATCTTGTCGTACACTGCTTGCTGTTAGGTATGGGTATATACAGAATATAGAATAATATAAAATCTTGTTGTACACTGTTTGCTATTAGGTATGGGTATATATAGAGAATAGAATAACAGAAAATCTTGTACACTATTTGCAGTTATGTATGGGTATATACAGAGTATAGAGGGGCCCTGAGTGGCCTAGTGGTCTAAAGCGCTTTCCGTTATGGATCAGCACCATTTCACCTCTGTGTGGGTTTGAGTCTTGGATTCGGCCAATGTGGATATGTGAGAAAGCTTGCCAGTAGCTTCTCGTGGGTCGGTGGTTCTTTCCGGGGTTTTCTCGGGTTCTTCCTCCACCATTAATACTGGCTGCCATGTATAGCCTATTGTGTGCTGAAAAATGGCATTAAACTCTACAACAACAACAACTACAACAGAGTATAGAATAATGGAAAATCTTGTTGTACACTGTTTGCTGTTAGGTATGGGTATATACAGAGTATAGAATAATGGAAAATCTTGGTGTACACTGTTTGCTGTTAGATATGGGTGTATAGAATAATGGAAAATCTTCTTGTACACTGTTTGCAGTTAGGTATGGATATATACAGAGTATAGAATAATGGAAAATCTTGTATACAGCTTGCTGTTATGTATGGGTATATACAGATTATGGAATAATGGAAATCTTGGTGTACACTGTTTACTGTTAGGTATGGATATACACAGAGTATAGAATAATGGAAAATCTTGTACACAGCTTGCTGTTATGTATGGGTATATACAGATTATGGAATAATGGAAATCTTGGTGTACACTGTTTACTGTTAGGTATAGGTATATACAGAGTATAGAATAATGGAAAATCTTGCTCACTGCTTGCTGCTAGGTATGGGTATGTAGAAATATAATTTCCTACAGTGAAAAAAAATGGTTTAAAGTTTATATACAACACTATTATATAGACTGACACTTCTGTATGATGTAAAAGAATGCATGCTGTATTCTACTAAGAAATATGCTTTCATTTTAGCCAGAGAAAATATATGTGAGAGAAAGTTTATTTAATGAGCTTATAAACATTTATGTAAATATGTAAATAACTGAGGGCCACAAGGTTGATTAGGTCCACAAAACTACCATTACTATTATTATTATTATTATTATACAAATACTGCATTGGCTCAACCATCATAGACCTTTGTCCACTGGTGTTTTACGGGTCAACAGACCATAGGTCAGCACTGTTGATTCTATTTATAATTTCAAATGAACGTGTAGAAACTGATTAGCTGTCCAGTGCATTAGAGGCTGTACACTGTTTGCTGCACAGAACCAGTTACTGCATGAACATTACTTATTCTTGACTCTGTGCTGTATTTTGAAATAGCAAGAGGGAGAGACATTAACATGTAATGCAAAGAACATTTTGTGTTCGCAGTTAACAAAGTTACAGCACAGAATTTATAACAATTAAGTATCCAGCAATAAGTGGCGCTATGCAGTGACTGGTGCAGCAAGACCCTGTTTGCATTTAAGGTGTTTGCAGTCAGGTACATTTTACACAAAGTTAATTTATAGATGATTTTTTTAAGCAGGCTGGCACCAATTACAGGTAAACCACAGATTTTCCAGCAACGGATGGTCTGGCACCTCTTTTAGTCCAGATAAAATTATGAGAGGGCACTTGAAATTCCAGACATCGCCAAATTAGTTTACTGGGCACGGACTCACTTGGATTATTTACACTGCAGTTGTCGATGGTGATGCCTGTATTTTGTGCAATTCTTAGGTTATTTTACTTACATTTAACCCTAGCTATGGCTTCTAAGAAAGATGCCAGTGTCAGTGGTGGTGTCAAGCTTAAACACCAGTCAATATCGATACAAGATAAAGTAGAACTGTTGAAATAACTGGACCGTGGTGTTTTCGTGCGAAAGCTGTGTGACACATATGGTTCATTAACTGTTTACAATATTAAGAAGCAGAGGGACAAAATATTGAAATTCAATTCAGACCATGATTCCAAGAAGTGAATGAACATTAGAAAAACTGCTACTGAGAAAGTACTGAGCATGACCAAGATATGATGGAATGGTTTAGACAATGTCAGAGTGATGGAATGGACTTGTCAAGCAGGATGGTAATGGACCAGGCTCAGTTGTTTCATAAAGAACTTAAAGTAGAACATGAGTGTGACTATAGTGAAGGATGGCTTCAAAGGTTCAAGAAGCGTCATGGAATTTCCATGCATAAAGTGTGTGGAGAAAAACAGTCTGTAGACCACGAAGAAGTTGCCGAGTATGTGGATGAATTTCAGAAGCTTGTAGTTGATGAGCACCTCAATCCTGAGCAGGTGTATAATGCATATGAAACTGCATAATATTAGTGATGCATGACCTCGGTTGGCCTGGCAAATCTGTTAATCTGGCAAGGCTTTGGAACCAAGGGTGCCGGAAAATTGGTGGTTTATTGTAATAGAATTATGGGTAGTTGTCAATATCATGTCAGAAAACAGCGATATAGTTGGGTTTTTTTAGAAAAATTATTTGTACTTTTCAGATTGCTTCAGTATTTCTTGTGTCACGCAGTTTTTCAGTATATACATTTCACAGTGCATTGGGAAATAGGTATTTCTGGTTGTGCTGTAAATTACACCATATTTCTAGTTGTAATTTACACATTATTTCTAGTTATACTGTAGATTACACCATATTTCTATTTGTACTGTAAATTACATAATTCTGGTTGCACTGTCAATTAAACCATGTTTCTAGTTATACTGTAAATTACACCATATTTCTAGTTATGGGTTGTTTTCACAGACGTCATGATTGTGTATGCAAATACCCACAAAGCAACGTGCACGCACCTTGTGCTTCCATTTTGAGTCCCTAACAAACTTCTGTCAACATCAGTCATCACATATATTCAAGATATAAATCTAATTTAATTGTCGATAAGGATATTTACTTTATTGAAATAATACATAGATTGTATATGAAATTAAGCCTCGAAAGTAAAAATAAAGCTGGAAGTTCCCTGGCTTATATCGAAAGACAGAAGAGTGAAGTTGAACCGTAATCATGCATATTGCTATAAAATAGAAATGCAGTTATTTTTGACAAACAGACAATATTCATATTTTTTACTATTTTGTATGATGTCCCTAAGATTGTCATCCTGAAAGAGTATTTCCATTTCCAGATATAGATCATCGGGATACAATATCAGTTACGGAATGAAAATTTCATAGCATATGTATTATGCCAGAACTTTTATGTACAAATACTTTTTGTGAAAAGAAGTGCTATTGCCAATAGACAGCTGACAAACCAATTTTAATTAGTATGGTCAAATATTGTTTTTGTATTACTGGACGTCCAATGATACTGAATAAAAGTGACAAACGTTCAAAAAAGTTTCATCTTGAGTTTATTAAAATGAAACATGTTCCTAACAGAACATCACCTTGTGCGGAATGTCAAAACTGAGTTTCTTGAAATGCTTTTAGAAATATGAAATTATGTATTAATGATTGGCTTTTTAAATTTGAATAACGACCAAACGACTGTTTTCAGCCTATGAAAATTGAAAATCATTACGTTTCTACTTGTTTGTGTATCCATTTGTTTATTGATGGATCTGTTTGTTTATGAAAGAATAACAAAGATGGTTGAAATTTAAACGTTTACTTGAAGAAAAAAAGGGAAAGACATGCATTAAGTCTCATGCGGCTGACATACCCAACAGAATGTGATGTAGTAGGATTTTCTTTCTTGCTCACAAAATGAGAAATGTCTTTGCATTTATGTGGGAATAACAGTCTTGTTAGGTGTCATTGTACGTGGCTTGGGTATCAAAATGGCGGGTATGAAATTACACACGTTTTGTGATGTGACATGAAAACAGTGGATACTGTAGATTACACCTTATTTATAGTTACACTGTAAATGACATCTTATCTCTAGTTATACTGTAAATTACACCATATTTCTAGTTATACTGTAAATTACACCATATTTTTTGTTATACTGTAGATTACACCATATTTTTTAGTTATACTGTTATTACACCTTATTTCTAGTTATACTGTAGATTACACCATATTTGTAGTTATACTGTAAATTACACCATATTTCTAGTAATACTGTAAATTACACCATATTTCTAGTTATACTGTAGATTGCACCATATTTCTAGTTATACTGTAAATTGCACCATTTTTTTTTATACTGTAGATTTTACACCATATTTCTAGTTATACTGTAAATTACACCATATTTCTAGTTATACTGTAAATTACATCATATTTCTAGTTATACTGTAAATTACACCATATTCCTGGTTGCACTGTAAATTACACTATATTCCTAGTTGCACTAAGTTAAACCATATTTCTAGTTATACTGTACTTTACACCTTATTTCTAATTGTACTGTGAATTACACCATTTTCTAGTTATGCTGTAAATTAAACCATATTTCTAGTTGCACTCTAAGATAAATCATATTTCTAGTTATATTGTGTTAGGGCTGTCCACTTGTTATGGCGCCTTTGGTTTGGGTATCGTTATCCAGGATATTATTGACGACAGTGTTATTGCCTGGATTGTGTAATTAATAACATAAAATATGAAATTAGTGGATGGAATAACAGATCTGAGCAGAGAAATATAATGGAACAACAGGAGCCCCCATATATGAAATATGACAGTTTGATCAGTTAGATAAAATGAAATTGAACATGACATTTGAATGATACACTTTCTCTTAGAAATAGAATTACAAAATTTATAAGAAATGCAATTAACCATTCTGTTATACTAATAAAACAAATTTCATCATAGAATCAAGTGAATGATCAAACTCATTTGCTCAGCCTCTCACAGTCAGTGTTGGTGAGAGGTCAGAGTTGCCATATTCCTTTCCTCTTTTCTTTATATCTCCTGCCTCTTCCAGCTCATCAGCTGCAACCTGGTTTTCTGTTCTCCATTCCTCTGCATGATACACATATGAAGCTGTTTTTTCCTTCAAAGAAATAAAATGCAACCTAAATATTTGTCAGGTTTTTCTTTTCTGGTGTCGAACAATATTCCCAGTCTTGTTATGTCAGATATCATCATATTGTAACCCAAAAGGTTGACTAGTATGGTCAGTTAGCAACCTGATATACACATAACCATATCCTCATAAAATTAATGTCATTTTCCTAGCTGCTAGCTGCATTCATAACTGGAACAATAACTAAACTAGACATCTTAGTAACTAATACTGCACCCCAGTGGGCTATGAATCACTAACTGGTCTACCTTAGTCATCATGTGCCAATTTCTCACCTGAAAAGAATTTAGAACTTATTTACACAAATGAATTAATGGACTTCACTCCATGTCCCAGCTACATTACTTGCTAACTAGCAATTCATTGATATACATTTCCAGACATAGAAAATCAGTTCTTACCATACGTGATATATATAATGTAAGCTATGAATTTAATTATTCACATGATTTGTGTCAGAAGTAATGCATGAAAAATTCTTAGGATACATGATTCCTATTACATTCAAGACAAATGCATGCAAACTATTAACTTCTGAACTTGTGGAAAATTGATGTATGAATTTAAAAAGAACAAATTCAACAAATAATTAAAACGTCTATCAATGAACTTATTGTAGGTGATTGAGACTGTACCTTGTGCAATGTATGACTCGCTTCCTTTCCTATGAAGCCAAATCTCTCTTCCCCTGTCCTCAACTTTCCAGACACCTGTCCTTTGGACAGTGTAACAAAAAAAAGTACTTTTTGCTGAACTAGAAGCCAACTTCTTGCCCTCCTGCAGAAACTTATACTAATTTTGTGAGGAAGAATACTTGAAACTATGAATTTTGTCTGGGAGACCCACATCCTTCATTTAGCTTCGCGAGTCAGAATTGACTTTATCCAACTGCCAAAAGTTTAACACACCCATTAAAGTTAGAATAATTCTCTCAGTTGGGCCTATATTAATAGCTAGTCTGGAAAAACTCATGACACTGATTTTCAAATGTCACAAGTTGTCTCTGGATTGTCTCTACTTTGACATTTTCCTCTACTTAACCCCAAGTTAACATATCTGTTGGACCATTATCCCTGCAAGTCCTGATTAAAAATCCAATCGTGCCCCCAACAAGGAAGGTTAACCATCTCAGGCAGGGTTGCATCTAGGATTCTGTCTACACACTAACCATTAAAGAATCAAACCATAGACTAAATAGTGTCACTCCTGGCCAATCTTAAAAAACAGTGTCATGTACTTCCTGTGTGTCACATGTTCAATTCTGATTGGTTACAAATTCATAATTAGAAAGATCAGAAGAGCACATATTTTCCTTCCATGGATGAGAAAAAATAATTTTTAAGAAAAAGTCCAAAGCTCAAAATGAATTAGGGGAAGTATATACCCGGTATACAGTTTCTGTAACCGTTAACTTTTAACTGAAACTTATATGCATTTGCATCCAGACTGACTGTAATTGTGACACTGCATTATTCTGCAAATATGATACTATTTCCTAAATAGCCTCCTGTCCTTCCTCATCATCCACTCTACCAATGCCTTGTTAAAGTTGAAGTCTCTCAGAGGAGGTCCTACAATTGAAATCATGAGTCTGTTGAGAACCTTTTCTTCTAGACAGCTTCTTCCAGAAGTTTTGGTTCGATTTTGATTGCTGAATTCTCTCACAGTCAACAGTTTGGTATGGCATAACCATGGCCACTGATGCTGCTTGAAGAAGATTTGGAAATGTGTCTGCATGATGTTGATGTACAATCTGCCAGAATCCACACATTTTGTCTCTAGGGTACATTTCTCTTGCAATGATAGTCTTAGCAAGAGACCACTCTGTCAAAACATGTTTTGGGTCACACAAAGGGGGTCTGAAAGCTTCTTTTGATTTCTTCTCCTGACCAACATGATCACAGAGAATTTTTATCTTGTCATAACCATACATTTCTTGTTCTTCAGAAGATAGGAATGTGAGGTTACGTAGACCGAGAACCTCAAATGCTGTTGCCACCTGTGTGCTGCTCTTTGGAAATCTTGCAGCCATCTCCACCTGCAAATTTGTAACAAACTTGTGGTGAAGGTTAGACACATCATCTGAAACTTTGTTCAGTGTGCTCCTGTGTAACATGAGTTCAACACCATTGTAGTGACATTAGTTTTGTCTCCATCCTTAGATGATTCAATTTTTCAGACATACAGGTCTGGTGATAGGATTTTCCTGTGTCTGCTTTCTGTAAGGTAGAATTCAAAATATCAAGTGCTGGTGACAAAGCTGCTATATCTAAGTCAGATTTCTGTAAAAGCATATTTAGCTGTGGTAAGTGAGGTATGATATTCATCATAATATTCATGCATGCCACAAATCTATAGTCTATGAGTTTATTCACTCTTTTGTCTTGTTATACTTTTGAGATAATTCATGAGAGCCTCCCAATTATGAAAAATTGCATATAATGCATCATAAAATGTCAACCATCTAATTGCATGCACCTCTCTGACTTTCAGTTGAGGACTGTCCAGAACTTTCTGGATTTCCTTCAGTTCAGCTGTTCTTTTGGCAGATTTATTAAAAAAATAGTACAGGTCTTTAACTGTGCCTTCAAAGGTTTCCTTGAGGTATGGAATGTTTCTTGATGCATGAGAGGTACACAAATTCAATCTATGAGCCATACAATGAATGCTGATCATGTGAGGGCTTTTCTCCTTGAACCGTGTTGCTACACCACTTTTGTGACCTGTCATCACTGATGCCCCATCACTGCCAAAACCAACAACTTTTTCAAGAGGAATTTCTTCCTTTTCAAGAACTGGACAACTTCTTTGAAAAGAACTTCAGCAGTGTGTGATTGGCCTTCCACTGACACATTACCAAGAAAATGAGTTGTAGAAACAAACATGGTTAGTTCAATGATTCTGGCATAAATGACCAGCTTCTTGGTATTGGAAATGTCTGTACTCTCATCAATTACAATGTTAATGAATGGACTACATCATACTTTTTGCATTAACTCAGATTCTATCACTGTTGCAATGCAATCCTAGAAAAAAATAAAGCTCGATGATAAATCAAAGTATAAAAGTATTTTATTATTATTATTAAAGTATTTGAGAAATGTAAAACAAATATATTAAAAAAACCCCCAAAGTTAATGACCAAAATCAGATGCAAATTCTGCAAGAACCTTAACCTAAGACCATGGAGTGTCTAAGGATGTTGCCTTGTGATAATTCAGTCCTCACCATCAAGGTGTTTAGATGCTAAAATAATATGGCACTACAGTCTCTCTCTCTCTCTCTCTCTCTCTCTCTCTTAATTAAAGTCATTCAATTATAGTACTGAAGGAAGTGATTATGCCCGTCAGTATATGATGATTTTGAAAACAAAAAACGTTGGTATTATATACATCATTGATGGGTCCCTATATATGCACAGTTGTGATATAAGCAGATCAGGGTCAATGTCATTTCCTGCGATGATCATCAGAGCAAATACATGTAATAATAATAACTTATTTGCTAAAGCCTAATATAAGTTTCAAGCGGTGGGATTTGACTACTGTATGGTTTCACGGTGTCGACAGCAACTCCTTACATGGTCAGGAAATTATTCAAACAACAGCGACTGTATCATCATTTCAAACACATGAAAACCCGTTATAGTGATACTGAAATGTGGCCTGTCTATGCAGGAAAGAATTTCATGACAAAAGAAACAGGTACCAATAATCCAGATTGATTAAAAAAGAAAAACGTTATCCACCATTAAACATTGACAGGCAGTTATGACGATGAGCTACTGAATGCAGTTTCATTGGCCGATCACAATGCTTGGTGCTCTTTTTAGTAACACACGGATTCCTCAAGATATGCACTGATCAGAACCTAACTGATCCTGTTTTGGTTGCTTGTTAGTATATACCATTTTTCCACCTAAATTTCAATAGAAAAAATGTAAATAAATAAAAGCACTTACCTGAAATTCCTCTACAGAAGCCCTTGATGAATATGTTGCATTTCCTCCTACTCTCAACACCAACATCCAGAAAGTCGACAAAATCCAACAGTGAGCCATATTTTAGAGAAGCAATATTCTCCTTCGCCAAGTAATAGACAACTGACGTAGCATGAGCAATTGATTCAGATTTCTTGCTGATAGCTGCCACGCATGTAGTTTTAAGATTTTCACTTAGTTTCAAATCCTGAATCGCCTGCTTGTTAGCTGGTAATTCAACATATCTGTCAAGGGTTGATGTCCTGAAATTAGCATTTCCAAGTGTGAAAGAACTTTTTTGCCAGTTTTTACATACCATCTGCAAAGCATCTCATTTTTTTCATTCATTTCCAGCCATGTTCAGTTTTGTTTCCAGTCTGAATTGAAAGAGTACTTTTTTTTTTTTTGGCATTAGATGGACCCTTAGTTTCATCGCTGCCATCTTAAAGCACATCATGACTAGCATCGTCTGATACGGGATTAGCTGAAGGAAGTGTTTGTTCACTGTCATTGTGCCTATTGACAGAAACTTGTTATTAGAAGTGTTACATACTGCTAAAATAATAAAAAAGTGTCTCCGAGTATTAACTAATTTTGCCATTTAACACCTTGTCCCACCAAGCCAGCCTCTGTATCAAACATGCTCTTCTGACCTTTCTTATTAACCAATCAGAATTGAGTACATGACACAGAAATATGTGACATATTTGCAACTATACAAGTGCAAGATATTCAGAGAGAGTGACAACTGGGAATTTTACAGCAAAAAAAAATAAATAAAATAACGCATTCTTCATGAAAAAATGTGCACAATTCTTATATTTTGCATGATTTGCCTGCATAGGATTATAATTTTGTGGGAAATCTTAAATGGGGGGGGGGGGGAATTGCATGATCGCGCGCCCTAGATGCAACCCTGATCTCAGGCAGGTAATTTGTTGCAGGCCAAGCCCATACAGCAAAGTCAGTTGTTATATTTAACGCCGAACATGATAAGATTGACTCCTGTATGTATTGCAATAACATTTTTCTTCAAAATTCATTGACCGCTCCGGTGGCCTAGTGGTTAGAGCGTCCGCCTCGGATGCGGGAGGACGCGGGTTCGAACCCCGGCCGAGTCATACCAAAGACTTTAAAAAATGTACTAACAGCTGCCTCGCTTGACGTTCAGCATTAAGAGGTTAGTGTTAGGACTGGTCGGCCTGGTGTCAGGATAATGTGACTGGGTGGGACATCATACTACATGTCTGCGGCATGATGCCCCAGTGCTAGACATCACTATAAACTGTCGCACTGCAGACATCGTAGCGATATGACTGAAAAATTGTTAAAGCTATGTTAAAAATCTAAATCACAAATCACTCAAAATTCATTCTGTTACATACTGTAAATTATACCATATTTCGACTTGTACTGTAAGTTACACCATATTTCTGGTTACACTGTAAATTAAACCATATTTCTAGTTGTACTGTTACTTGTACCATATTTCTAGTTGTATTGTAAGTTGCACCATGTTTGTTCTAGTTATACTGTAAATTACACCATATTTCTACTCTTAATATAAATTACACCATATTTTTACCTTTACTGTAAATTACACCATATTTCTACCTTTACTATAAATTGCACCATATTTCTACCAGTACTGTAAATTATACCATATTTCTACCTGTACTGTAAATTGCACCATATTTCTACCTTTACTGTAAATTACACCATATTTCTACCTGTACTATAAATTGCACCATATTTCTACTTTTACTGTAAAAATTAACACCATATATCTTGAAGACAATCTATTAGAAGAGCAGTGGTAGTTGTGTTTAACAGGACCATCAACAAAAGTCCCAAACAAGCCAAACCTGCATGCAAATAGGCAAGTCCCAAATAAGATAAACCTGCATAAAAATAGCCAAAATGCAGATTTTCCGAGTCATTAAACTAACAGGATGTGTGCCATTCAGATATTAAAAATAAGTACTAATTTGCTGGGATATCATTTTGACAGCTTCATGACAAGGCAAACAATTAATAATTGAATGAGAAATTGGTATACAATTAGAAATGGGCCTGATTGCATGAAATTGTCAAGGCAAGGGCTGCATGGCTTCACAAGTCAAGATTAACATCTGAACAAATTTGTTGCAAAGGTATTTTCTTTTCTAGTGTGCCAAATTTAGGTGATCTTAGAAAATGATCATTTCATGTACATTGTGAGGACCTGTTGACATTATCAGAAATGTGTCAGAAATAATCCAGACCAAATATGAAGTCCAGACAAAAGTATTAGGTTTGAAATAAATTAAACAAGCAGGTTTTGAATGTCTTTTCTATATGGGTTGGCCATTTAATTAGCAGTTGGGCAGGGATTTTGGGGATAGAGAATGCTTGGTTTCCAAAGAACATGAAAAATATGCTCTTGCTTTTTTTAGAACAATAGCCAGTGTGTCTTCCATGTTAGTTTGTTACACTGCCTGTCTCCAAGACTTTGAATCTCTACCCCATTCCCATGTTCTACAACATAGGATCTCATCCCCAAATCCTACAACATAGGACCCCATCCCCAACTCCTACAACATAGGACCCCATCTCCATGTCCTACAACACAGGACACCATCACCAACTCCTACAACATAGGACCCCCTCCATGTCCTACAACACAGGACACCATCAACTCCTACAACATAGGACCCCATCTCCATGTCCTACGACATAGAACACCATCCCATGTCCCACAACACAGGACACCATCCCCAAATCCCACAACATAGGACCTCATCCCCAAATCCCACAACATAGGACCCCATCTCCATGTCCTACTACATAGGATACCAACCCAAAAGCCTACAATAAAGGACTCCATTCCCAGACCGTACAACACATGACACTATCCCCATGTCACATAGACCCATCCCCAAATCCTACAACATAGGACACCATCACCATGTCTTACAACATGGGACACTATCCACTAATCCTACGACATAGGACATCCCCATATCCTTCAGCATAGGACACCATCCCAATGTCCTACATCACAGGACACCATCCCCATGTCCTACAACATAGAACACCATCCCATGTCCTACAACACAGGACACCATCCCCAAATCCTACAACATAAGACCTCATCACCATGTCCTACAACATAGGATACCATCCTCAAACCCTACAACATAGGACACCATTCCCAGATCCTACAACACAGGACACCATCCCCATATCACATAGGACCCTATCCCCAAATCCTACAACATAGGACCCATCCCCAAATCCTACAACATAGGACACCATCACCATATCTTAAAACATGGGACACTATCCCCAAATCCTACAACATTGGACACCATCCCCATATCCTTAAACATAGGACACCATCCCAATATCCTACAGCATAGGACACCATCCCCATGTCTTTCAACATAGGACACCAGACATTTACATCAGCATTTAAAAGTTGTACAGTATGATATTTACTTTTACTGTTGTTGCATTCTCCCAGAATGTTAAAATGAAGAAATCAGCCAAAAAAATGTCAATAGTGATAGTTCTGAATTTCTAAGTCTAATGCAAAGGGCTATATCACATCAGCCTGAATTCCATCAGTTGCTCTCCCTGTAATAAATCTCTTGCAAAAGAATGTGATCTTTAAATACAGTCTGTTCATAAAAATAGAGTCATCAAGGGATCCATCTTAAAGAGACCAGATTGCCTTACTGTCTGCAATATCATGAACCCTCCCAAGAAGGTCCACAGAAAAGTTTCCTATTATGTATTGAAAAAATTTTCTTTTCAGCAAGTAGGTTGTAGGCTTATAAGTTGTGTCATGTTTTGCAGAAATGGTATTTATTTCAGTTTTATCTCTTGTCATTGACAAAGCAGTACACATATGCAAAATGAAACTTCCTTAAGCAGACTTGGCCATTTCATTGAGGTGACCAGTATTAGGAGATTAAATTTGTATTTTAGGATGCCTTTCTTTGAACTAAAATATGTGGTCAGTCTGTAGAAGAGGTTGGTTTACAGAGGGGCAGGTTTAGCTTGTGTATTTGTATAACAACTATATAGTGCCAGTCTGCAGAAGAGGTTGGTTTACAAAGGGGCAGGTTTAGCTTGTGTATTTGTATAACAACTATATAGTGCCAGTCTGCAGAAGAGGTTGGTTAACAAAGGGGCAGGTTTAGCTCCTGTATTTGTATAACAACTACATGTATATAGTGCCAATCTGCAGAAGAGGTTGGTTTACAGAGGGGCAGGTTTAGCTTGTGTATTTGTATAACAACTATATAGTGCCAAATAGATATAATGTACAAAAATGTAAAAGTTAAAAACTTTTAAGAAGTTAAACCCATTCAAATAAAAGTGAACACGAAGTTCTACAAGATAAAAGATAAAGATATTAAATGTCAGCATATAAAATAAAATATAAATGTAAGAAATATAAAATCCTTCAAAAATATAGGGCAGGTTTAGCTTGTGTATATGTATAATGACTGTGTAGTGCCAAATAGATAAAAGGTACTCAAATGTAAAACTTTCAAGAAGTTAAGTCCATTCAGATAAATATAAACATGAAGTACTTCAAGATTTTAAATAAAGATATTAAATGTCAGCATATCAAATAAATATAAAGGTCAGAAATATAAAATCCTTCAGGTTTAGAAAAGTTTCAATACAAAAGTAACTGGGTCTATTCTAGAATGCTTGATTTGCAAACAAATCACACCGAAAATCAACTGAATATGTGAAAATCGCATATCATATTTTGAAGCCCTACCTTTATTTCTTCCTGTAATGACTTCTATAATCAGAAATTATCCCCTTTTTTCAAACTGGGAGAGGGATTTTACCTGCTTACAATTATTCAGATAGACTCTGAAACTTTGAAAAGTTGAAGAATTGTGGGTTAAAGTTTTCTTGGAGTTCGTGAATTTAGACTTTTCCAAATAGTAGACATGAGAATGTTGTATAGAGGGACTGAGTGAGCTATTTAAGTTGTGGACTGCTCCTGTGGCCAAAGTGGTTAGATGTCTTCCTCAGATGTGGGAAGTTGCGGGTTTGAAACCCAGCCAAGTCATACCAAAGATTAATAAAAATGGTACTAATAGCTGCCTTGTTTGGTGCTCTGCACTAAGAGGTTACTACTAGGACTGGTGGGCCTGGTGTCAGAATAATGTAACTGGGTGGGACATCATGCTACATGTCTGCACAATGATGCCCCATTGCTAGACATCACTATAAACTGCAACAAGTTCAGACATCATAGTGATTATGATATGACTGAAAAGTTGTTAAAGCTACATTAAAAATCCAAATCAGACACACACACACACACACACACACACACACACACACACACACACACATTTAAGGTGTTAAGATATTCAGAATGAGTGATGTATGAATTACTGAAGGTTGTGTGTGTGTGTGTGTGTGTGTGTGTGCACAAAGATGAAAGGAAACACATTCAAGTTTATGCTTACAGGGAAATGCCAGAGAATGGTGGAGTTAACTAATCATGGTGACAGCTATCCAGTGGCCTAACAGGAAATTCTGGGCCCCCCTTCCCAACAAAACTTTTTTCTGGGGTGCCCTTCCAACAAAAAAATTGTTTGATGGAGATTTGGGGTCCCCACTGGGCCCTCCTGCTTCCCCCATGTAGATTGTTGATAATTGTAAAAAAGTTATTACTGTAAATGGTTCATAATTGTAGAAAAGCTAACACTGTAAATTGTTGATAATTGTAGAAATCGAGTACTGTTAATTGTTGATAACTGTAGAAAATCTGGTACTGTAAATTGTTGATAATTGTTGAAAAGCTAGTACTGTAAATTTTTTATAATTGTAGAAAAGCTAGTACTGTAAAAAAATAGTTGATAATTGTAGAAAAGCTAGTACTGTAAATTGTTGATAGTTGTAGAAAAGCTAACACTGTAAATTGTTGATAATTGTAGAAAAGCTAGTATTGTAAATTGTTGATAATTGTAGAGAAGCTAGTACTGTAAATTGTTGATAATTGTAGAAAAGCTAATACTGTAAATTGTTGATAATTGTAGAAAATCTAGTAGTGTAAATTGTTGATAATTGTAGAAAAGCTAGTACTGTAAATTGTTGATAATTGTAGAAAAGCTAGTGCTGTAAATTGTTGATAATTGTAGAAAATCTAGTAGTGTAAATTGTTGATAATTGTAGATAAGCTAGTACTGTAAATTGTTGATAATTGTAGAAAATCTGTAAATTGTTGATAATTGTAGAAAATCTAGTAGTGTAAATTGTTGATAATTGTAGATAAGCTAGTACTGTAAATTGTTGATAATTGTAGAAAATCTAGTAGTGTAAATTGTTGATAATTGTAGATAAGCTAGTGCTGTAAATTGTTGATAATTGTAGATTACTAGTACTGTAAATTGCTATGACTTGATGTACATTGA
Organism: Megalonaias nervosa; assembly: GCA_016617855.1. Lineage (NCBI taxonomy): Eukaryota > Metazoa > Mollusca > Bivalvia > Unionida > Unionidae > Megalonaias > Megalonaias nervosa. Next base: position 65,026 of record JAECUM010006809.1, on the reverse strand, counting down.
CTTTATGTGTGATATGGGCACCATTCAGGAGAAAATGCAAGGTTTGGCAAGCAGAGTTTTGGTTCCCTGTCTGAACAGGTAAGCCAAGATCATAGGATGATGGCTAGTAGAATCTCTGTCTCTCTGTTTGTTAGTCAGTGATCTAATATCTACTACAGTGACATCTTTCTCAAAACTGCTTATTGGGAAGCTTCTTCCTTTCAAATTGGCAAGGAAATGATGTGTAAAAAGATTTCACTTCTTTTTGGTACTGTCTTCAAAGATGGTGGTTGATCATAATCTGCAGGACAAATGTGGGAAGGAAGCTGGCAATAATTGACAAAACATGGAAAAGTTAAACTTTTCTAGTTGAGTGGTTCAAAACAAAAAACAATGTTCACAAAAGATATTACTAATCCCAGCAAATTTGCCCTGTACAAATTGTGTTGAAATTTGCTTGTAATGTACTGTACAGCAGTATAGTGCAGCCTTGCCTATTACATACTTCCCATTATTACATAACCTTGCTTGTAATGTACTGTATCCAGTATAATGCCTATTACACACTTCCCATTATTACATAACCTTGTTTGTTGTGTACTGTACCCCAGTATAGTGCAGCCTTGCCTGTTAAACACTACCCATTATTACATAGATTTTCTTGTAATGTACTGTACCCAATATAGAGTAGTATTGACTATAACACACTTCACATTATATTTTTTTACCAGGAATTTAAATAACATAAAACATATTGAACTGTATGTAGATGAAAGGGCCTGATACAGAAGTATATTGAATTGTATACAGAGGCGCCCACAGAATTATTTTCTTTGTGGATGAGGGGGGGGGGAGAGGGGTGCATACATGTAGTGGTCAGCTTTTAAATTTTACAGATGTAGGCCAAAATAAAGTTTAGAGGTGCAGTGGGGGGACTAGCAAGTGCGGGTGCCCATGACTGTATATCGATGGAAGTGCCTGTTATAGAGATATGTTGAACTGTAAATAGGTGACACTGCCTGATATAGAACATAATGAACTATATAACATGTAGATGGAACTGCCTGATATATGTCTTTTGAACTGTGTATACATGTAGATGGAACTGCCTGATATATAAGTCTTTTGAACTGTGTATACATGTAGATGGAACTGCCTGATATATAAGTCTTTTGAACTGTGTATACATGTAGATGGAACTGCCTGATATATAAGTCTTTTGAACTGTGTATACATGTTGATGGTACTGCCTGATATATAAGTCTATTGAACTGTGTATACATGTTGATGGTACTGCCTGATATATAAGTCTTTTGAACTGTGTATACATGTAGATGGAACTGCCTGATATATAAGTCTTTTGAACTGTGTATACATGTTGATGGTACTGTCTGATATAGAACTTATTGCATTGAATATAGATGGAAGTGCCTGATATGGAAATATTTTTTTGTCTCACCAACGTTAGCATAGTGAGACAGGTATTCTTATCTGGTGATGGTTGCAATGGGTCAGCATCCAAGTTTTGTCTTAATATTTATATGCAGGGTCATAAACAGGAAGTATATAAATCAGCCCAGTCAGACACAGGTGAGACACCAGCATCCACTTAACACTCATTTACCTTGAAAATGCTGTATCTTTTCCAAAGTTTACAAAATAAATGAAATATTTTTCTTGTAATGTTTATCTCAATATATTCTTTTTGGATTCCAGACTTATTAAAAAAAGTGAAGAATAACATGACAGAAAATGTTGGAACTCCACAGCTATCTATGGATCAAATCTTAATTAACAGTCAATTAGTCTTGGTAAATGAGTAATCAGTATTGGTTAGTTACAAAAATATTTTTGACTCGACTGCTTAATTTGTTGCTAATTGTAATCCATACAAACCTGACTAATAAAGTTAAATTAAGTTTATCTGCACCAAATCACTTTCAAGGAGTCATGGTGACCCAATGGCTCGCATACTGGATTCATGACTGAAAAGATGTAGGTTCAGATCCTTCCATCAAATCAGCCTGAGTTGGCCTCCATTATGTGTGACTGGGCCAAACACTGTCCAGGTGTTGGTGTGCTATATAACACTGAGCCAAAACCAGGTTGCTTTGGTTCTGGACCTAAATAAAATTTGAACCAAAAAGTCACGTATTTTGTGATTGAAATTAATATCTTATTTTCCAATTTCAGCATCTGAATAATAATGTTAAATTGGTTGTTTATGGTTGTTTTGTTTATATATTTTGTACTGAGTAACTAGAATGTTTATATTAGAGTTATTTGTAAACAGGTCCTAAGTTTTCTTTTCATTAGCTCTCCTAAGAAGGGAGAGCCTAATTACCTCAGTAAAAATGATCACAAGAAAGACTCACTGTTTTGAACAATTACATCTTATTGTGGGTATCATTTGAGGCAGATTTTGATCAAGTGATTGGGCTAAATTGTCCAGATTTCAGGGAGCATTAAAGATTATTAGCAATGATTGTCCACGAATGCACCATTAAATCATTAAGCCTGTCAGATTTCTTGAGTATTGAATTTTGAGGGGTGCTTTGGCTTTGTGCCCTAAAGAATGGGGAGCTATTTAGAAATACAAGTGTGTTATTATTGTTGATTTTTATCAAACTTCTGAGTGATATGATAGCTGAAGGACTGTTAAGTGTAGTTTTAATTTATGATTCTTTTTAAAATTTTGTTTAGAGTGTAAGTGCTTATGCCTCAGTTCGGAAATCTTCAGAGTTCGAAAATAGTTCATACTTCACTTTTACTTTTGCAATCATGTTGAAGTGATTTGATACATGTAATATTTTTATAAAGAGTTCTGTAAGAATCGTTTTTTTTTTTGTACCTCTTGAGCTTCTTGTCTGTAGGCCAGTTACGCATCAGTTCCATCAAGAGGCTCTTGTTTCATATATAGTAATTGTCACTAGTGATTTCCCAGTTTTAATTTGCACAGAGGGGAAATGCTAGTGCAAGTAATTTTGTAAGGGGGGTGGGGGTATTTTAAATTCTTTAGGGGGGCACTTTTAATGAGAAATGTCTAATTTAATAAATGTATGTTTAATAAATAACTTTTAATGAGTAAAGATAAAACTTAAGTTGTTTAGGTTCATTATTGGCACAGCAGCAGTGATTGTGTTATATGACCCTGACACTATGGCAACAGCAGTGATTGTGTTATATGACAATGACACTATGGTAACAGCAGTGATGGTGTTATATGACAATGACACTATGTTAACTGCAGTGATGTTGTTATATGACAGTGACACTAAAGCAACATCCATGATTGTGCTATATGACCATGACACTGTGTTGTGTGAATTAGAAATAGATTTAATATTAAGGACAGTTGACGACCATATATTGAAATTTTCACCTTTTACAAATCTCACCAAGTGCAGTTAGTGAAATGCTTTGAATAATTTTATAGCCAATAAAAGTGCCTCATCATTTCAGTTGTCACTTTGCAAGTGTTTGATTTTGGCAAGTGATCTAGACATCAGATGCTTACATAATCAAATTTAATAATATGAAACAGACAAAGCTTGTAAGAAATGTGCAGCATTAGATCTGTAGTGACTGAAATACACTGTATATACTGACTGACTGCTTTTAAAAACTGAAGTGGAGGAATACACATATACAACAACAATCATGTTCCTCACAATGAATAATTCTACTGCCACCATAAACTGATATCTGTAAGAAAGATACAGAAAGGCTTTTTCTTGATTTAGCCATGTCTTTGAAAGAATTTGAAAAAAACTAAAAGATAAAATGGATAATTTAATACCTAAGCTTGCAGATTTAGTGCTGCCATAGTAAATTTATCAATCTTTGCATCAAAACCTCATCTTTAAATTAACAATTGACATTAAGCACCAGATGACTGAGTGGCCAAAAGAGCTTGCCTTTATCGATCACTGCCATCTCACTGCTTTAGGTTATGAGTCTTGATCTTGGCCAATGTGGCCTTGTGAGAAAACTTGCCAATAGCTTCCCAGTGTTGGCCAATGTGGCCTTGTGAGAAAACTTGCCAATAGCTTCCCAATGTTTCAGCGGTTCTTCATGGGGGTTTTCCTGTTTTTTTTAACTCCACCAAATATACTGGCCACAGTGAATAGTCTATTATGTGCTGAAAAATGGCATTAAACCCCAAAAAACAAACAAATGACATCTTTCCAATGAGGTTGACTTTGGGGGGGGGGGGTTGTCTAATGGTATGTGCAGACAGTGGCATTGGTTATGCCATCATCATGGGAGTGGTTTGCAACAGTATGTCTTGGAAATATTTTGCATTTGGTTGTGCAAAGGAAATGCTTCTGCACTTTGTATAATATTAATTTCTTCAGTTAATGTGTATGTGTGTGATTCAGATTTTTAACATAGCTTTAACAATTTTTCAGTCATATCACTACGATGTCTGCTGTGTGATCTTCAGTTAATAGTGAACATATTTAAAGTGATGAATTTATATAAGGACAGTTATTTTTGGTTTTACTTTCTTCGATCATTTTGTAGTGAAAATTGCATTTGCTGAAGTATTCTGCACAGTTAATCATTAAAAAATTTAGAAATACAGTTTTTAAACTCTATCACTGTACAGATATGTAATACCAGCCACACTCTCACTCTACTCATTCATTATGCTACACCATGCCTAGCCATACATTATGCAAGACAGGCCTAACCATACATTATGCAAGACAGGCCTAACAATACATTATGCAAGACCAGATCTATCCATACATTATGCAAGACCAGGCCTATCCATACATTATGCAAGACCAGATCTATCCATACATTATGCAAGACCAGGCCTATCCATACATTATGCAAGACCAGATCTATCCATACATTATGCAAGACCAGGCTTAGCCATACATTATGCAAGACCAGGCTTAGCCATTCATTATGCAAGACAGGCCTAGCCATACATTATGCAAGACCAGGCCTATTAAGCCATACATTATGCAAAACAGGCCTAACCATACATAATGCATGACCAGGCTTAGCCATACATTATGCTACACCATGCTTAGCCATACATTGCGCAAGACATGCCTAACCATACATAATACATGACCAGGCTTAGCCATTCATTATGCAAGACAGGCTTAGCCATACATTATGCATGACCAGGCTTAGCCATACATTATGTAAGACCAGTCTTAGCCATACATTATGCTACACCATGCCTAGCCATGCATTATGCACGACCAGGCTTAGCCATATATTATGCTACACCATTGCCTATCCATACATTATGCATGACCAGGCTTAGCCATACATTATGCAAGATCAGGCCTAGCCATACATTATGCAAGACAGGCCTAACCATATATTATGCATGACCAGGCCTAGCCATTCATTATGCAAGACCAGGCTTAGCCATACATAATGCAAGACCAGATCTATCCATACATTATGCATGACCAGGCCTTGCCATACATTATGGAAGACCAGGCTTAGCAATACATTATGCAAGATAGGCCTAGTCATACATTATGCATGACCAGGCCTTGCCATACATTATGGAAGACCAGGCTTAGCAATACATTATGCAAGACCAGAAATGATAAAAGTCACGAGCTTGAGTTAGAACTTGAGATTTTGTTTTGAACTGATTTGCTGAATGTGGAAACTCAATCTCAGACTCTTACTCTGAGTTTTATGATCTGGGTCATGTTTGATCTGGGTCAGTGTTGTTTTAAGTTGCATACATGAGCAAATATGGTAACTTTGTCATTGCATGGACGTATTAATGGGCAAATATGGTAACTTTGTCATAACGTGGACTTATTTTTGGGCAAATAAAGTAACTTCATCAGTGCATGGATTTATTCATTGGTAAATATGATAATTTTGTGTTATTGCATGCACTTATACATAAGCACATATGGCAACACTCATTGCATGGACCTATTCATGGGCAAATATGGTAACTTTGTAATTGCATGGTCTTGTTCATGGGCAAATATGGTAACTTGGTCGTTAGTGCAATGCTTTCAAATTGGATGACATATTAAAACACAAAATACATCTGGAATTATTAAAACATAAAAGACATCTGGCAAATATATCATTTTTGTTATCAATTCTGTCATTATAATAAGAATCTGGAAAAACGTTAAATTGTAAATGCTGTGTCAGTCTAATCTAATTGGTACCACGAAGATTACAGAAACCATTTTTCACACTGGAATAATTTGAAGCTCTTTAGGCCATTGGAGAGGGCAAGGAAATTGAGTGTATGATAATGTTAAGAGAACAAAACCTTATCAGTTTATCTTTCTCTGTTTTTAAATCCATTCATCTCACCAAGACAGTATCGATTCCTCCAGTACCCTCCATTCACCCTTCCATCTGTCCAAGACAGTATTCCTCCAGTATCATCCATTCACCCATCCAGATCTCAATAAGTTACTGATATTAATTATTTGAAGTCCTATTCTTAACATCTCTAGCTGTCTCTAGGTATCATTAGGGTTCTTTGAAGCACTATTAACATTTCTTGCTGTCTTCAGGTATGTTTAGGGTTCTGTAAAGTGCTATTCTTAACATCTCTGGTTGTCTTTAGGTATCATTAGGGTCCTTGGAAGTGCTATTCTTAGTATTGCCAGCTGTCTTTAGGTATCATTATGGTTTTTTTAAGTAATATTCTTAACATGTATAGCTGTCACCAGGTGTTGTTGGAGTTTTCTGAAGTCCTGTTCTTAACATGTATATAGTTGTCTTTGAAGTCCTAGTCTCAACATTTATAGGTAGTGGCCTTTTCTTATCAATAGGGTTCTTTGATGTTTTGTTCTTGACATCTGTAACTACCTTTAGGTTAATTAATGCTCTTTGAAGTCCTTATTCTTAACATATATAGCTGTCTTTAGGCATCATTAAGGCTGTTTGAAATCCTACTCTTAACATATATAGCTGTCTTTAGGCATCATTAGGGCTATTTGAAGCCCTACTCTTAACATATATAGTTGTCATTAGGCATCATTAAGGCTGTTTGAAGTCCTAATCTTAACATGTATAGCTGTCTGTAGGCATCATTAAGTCTTTTTGAAGTCCTTTTCTTAACATATATAGCTGTCTTTAGGCATCATTAGGGCTATTTGAAGTCCTTTTCTTAACATATATAGCTGTCTTTAGGCATCATTGGGGCTATTTGAAGTCCTTTTCTGAACATGTATAACTGTCATTAGGCATCATTAGGGTTCTTTTCGTAATAATTACTTAGAAAAGAAATGTAGAAAAGTCAAGATTGACACTGCAGATTTCACTCATTATTGTATCCAAAACTTAAGCAGGAGTTATGGAGGGGAATTCTTGCAGTTAATGGGGGCTAAAATTTGGATCATCTGATCCCTATATATATATGTATGTGTATGTATATATATATATATATATATATATATATATATATATATATATATAGAGAGAGAGAGAGAGAGAGAGAGAGAGAGAGAGAGAGAGAGAGAGAGAGTATTTTTCCTTTTAATTCACTCCAGTTATTTTTTTCCCAAAATGTTCAGCCAGTACTCCATTCCTCACAGACAGACTGTTACTAGCACTCATTTTCATAAGCCTGAGCTAAATTTCAGGTCTGTTTTTACCAATCTCAAGTGCAGATAACAAGCCCACAGTGAACTCTTTTTAATTCTATCCATTGCATCTCATAGGGAAATTAATGGGTCTGGTTCCCACATTTTTTCACCAGATCCTCAAGATCTCTTAAGATACCAATAACAAAAGGTGTCAGAGATGGCTACATTGAAAAAGGCCCAAATTATCACAGTCAATTATCAAGTCAAGGATCTTCTTCCGGAGATTTAAAAGTGTGTTCCTTCATTATTTTGAATTCTTTCAGTGGCACATATAGATGGGGTTGGGGTTGAACTGAATGCATCTTCGCCAGGTAAAAATCTCATTATCAAAAACAAATTTTGTCATTTTAAGCAAAACCAAACCACTCCCTTGTAATTGAACCCTGTGTAACTTTGTTTTATCCATGCCTTGTTTTGAAAAGTTGGCCACAGCTTTTTTTTTAAAACCGTACCTTAAAAAGGTAGGACTGAAAAAAAATCAAACATAAACAATTTGTCCTCAATCAAGACATAAAAGAACTGCATATAAATCTAAATTTTTTCTTTTATTTTTATAATAAAATTATTGGGGCAAAAATGGCTAAAAATTTTTCTTGCCCAGTCAGATTTTTAGTTTGACTTGGGATGCTGGTTTGAACCTTCCCCCGACTTAGTTTCTTGTGCATTAAAATGATAGGTCAATCCAGCTGTAAAAGGAACTTAGATAAGAGAATGCAAAGAGAAACAAAATATAAACAAGAAAGAAATGATAGGTCAATCAAGTGTTATTTAAATTGTTACAAGTTTTCCATTGAAATGGTAAGAACTGCATGTACGCGAGTAACATTTATTATTGTAAATCTGTAAGCATAGTAATTTTATACAATGTAAATGTGTTACTATGAAGTTGTCAAGAATGAGCAAAATTTGGGTATCATAAGAAGTAGACTACATATTTTATACACCCACCATTATTTTATTATGATGTCTGTCTGTTTCCTGTTTCATTTTTGCAAAATAACAGAGTTCTCCACCATGTACATTATTGTTACTTTGTGGATAATTTACACTTGGGTAAGGAGAAAACTTACTTATTTCAAGGTCGAAACGTCAATGGTCATGGTCACTGTAAACTGAGAGAAGAAAAATGGTTTTGCATTATAACTTTAGTTCTGGAAAATGTACCTTAATGAAAATTTGTGGAGCTCTTCTGCCTAATGGTATGGAGAAAACCTATTGTTTTGGGATCAGATGTTGTTTGCACTTGAAGAAAAATGGGTTTTGCAGGATAACTTTTATTCCTGAGTAAATTCCATAACGAAACTTTGGAGATGGCATGCACTTAGGCAAATAAGGATACCTTAGATTTTGGGAAATAAAAGTCAAGAGTTTCTGGTCATTTTAAGAATACAGTAAGACCTGACTTGACAGACCACTGTTATGTGGAACAACCTGTCTTGAAAGACCATATTCTCAATGCACAGATGTATTGATTATATAGTGGTATGACCTGCTATGAGAGATCACCTGTCTTGAGAGACCATAATGTTTTGGCAGAAGGGTGGTCTTTCAAGAGAGGTTATACTGTAATAAGATAATATTGGATTCTGCAGAGTAAATTTTATTCAAAACTGCATGTACCTTGACCATAAGTCATAGTTGCTGAGACCTGTTGGGCAATAATCTTCAGAGTCAACTATGCTTGAGTAGTGCCTACATATAGGACTATTTAACATGGGGTGGGTATACAATGCACTCATCATGGTACTCTTGTTGGATTAGGTGAGAGGTCTAAATGGTATAATTCCATCCTTTTCATGAATGGAATTGGTGTACAGACAACTATTCTGCAGCAAGCCTTCATCAATTACTCTACTATAAAACTCTCATTTATTTGGCTCTACTGCACACTGGCAGCCTTTCAAATGATTTTAATGGTCAATAAACTGGTGCTAATTTATTTTTGTGGGTGGAGGTCATTGATTTGTTAAGAAAAAAATATAAAGCAAGGAACCAGTCAAGATTTTGACAAATAGTCTTATTTGGATTGCTTGCATACTTTTACTTGTTTTTTGCTTGAGTGGTGGAGAAGGCAGTGAAGCGGAATGCATTTGAATTGGAACTAAAGACCTGGAGAAGATTTACGTCTCTAGTCAATGAGTCAATGATACTTTTAGTTCTTGATTTCTGGCATGCAAACCTGAGAATCTTCTGGTATACATATGAGAGAGAGAGAGAGAGAGAGAGAGAGAGAGAGAGAGAGAGAGAGATGGTCAATTTTCCCAATTTTAGATATTTACTATTGAAAAGATTTTCCTAATTAGTTTATTTTTCTCCTCAAAATTGTTGTAGTTAACTTTCTCATATAGAATGTATTTAAGGTATTAGTTCAAACATTTACAGTAATAAGGAGTGCACTTTTACGGGGTGCATGTTTACACTATAGGATTTTGAATGTAATATCTATATTTATAACAAGGGAGACTGAAATTAGCTTGGTAAAAATGAATTTTGTATGACTGAGAAAAAATTTAATGGGTTTCATTAACACATGGATGTCAATTAGTACTTTACTATACATGTGATTTTATTATACTTTGTTCTAAATGTTTTCCATATATATCCAGCACTCCCTCAAAATAAGGCCCTGAATTATAGCATCCTTCTTGCAATATGGCCCTGAATTATAACATGTTAATTGCAATAAGGCCCTGAATTATAACATGCTAATTGCAGTAAGGTTCAGATAATAAAACCCTGAATTACAACATGCTTCTCATAATAAAACCCTGAATTTTAACATGTTTCTTACAGTATGACCTTTAATTAAAATTTACTAATTGTAGTAAGATTCTGAATTATAACATGCTTCTCATAATAAAACCCTGAATGATAATATGCTTCTCACAATATGGCCTTGAATTAAAACATGCTAATTGCAATAAGGACCTGAATTATAACATGCTTCTTATAATTAAACCTTGAATTATGACATGCATCTCACAATATGGCCTTGAATTAAAACACATTACTTGCAGTAATGAATTATAACATGTTTCTCATAACAAAACCCTGAATTATAACATGCTTCTCACCATTTAACTCTGCATTATAACAAGCTTTTTGCAATATGGCAGTTATGTCATGGTTCCCATTTCAGTACATAGTATTCAAATTATATGTCCGATGTACTTCATTGTAAGGCGATCTCACATTAAGTTGGTGTGTATATGTGTGTGTGTAGGCATGCATGTGTGTTTTTGTGTGTGTATAAAATATGCTGTATGTACTTGCATAAAAGTTTGATCCAGCTGCACACTTCGTACAATCAGATTGTCTGCCATATAATGCATCAGCAGAGTTTAGTCTGTGCTGTATGTTAGGTGAAAAGTCTTTAGAGCAAACAACATAGACCCTGATCTGCCAGCGCTTAGTGCAATTGCAGATCAGGGTCTATGATGCTATCAGTTGGACCCTACTTAGCTATGACAGATATCCATAAAAGTTTGATCCAGCTGCACACTTCGTACAATCAGATTGTCTGCCATATAATGCATCAGCAGAATTTAGTCTATGCTGTATGTTAGGTGAAAAGTCTTTAGAGCAAACAACATAGACCCTGATCTGCCAGCGCTTAGTGCAATTGCAGATCAGGGTCTATGATGCTATCAGTTGGACCTTAGTAAAGAAGTATGTACAATATATATATATATATATAGAGAGAGAGAGAGAGAGAGAGAGAGAGAGAGAGAGAGAGAGAGAGAGAGAGAGAGAGAGTATGCAGTACTTGAGACTGACAAGAACCTTGTTCATATAAAATTTCAGACCTCAGATATGAGTGACAGAATATCAATGGTGCATATGATAACCTAGTTATGACAGAATATCCATACAGCATAGGATAGCCTTACTATTTCAGAAGATCCATACCATATAGGATAACCAATTTAGAACATCCATACTGTATAGGATAACCAATTTAGAATATCCATACTGTATAGGATAACCAATTTAGAACATCCATACTGTATAGGATAACCAAATTAGAATATCCATACTGTATAGGATAACCAATTTAGAACATCCATACTGTATAAGATAACCAATTTAGAACATCCATACCATATAGGATAACCAATTTAGAACATCCATACTGTATAGGATAACCAATTTAGAACATCCATACCATATAGGATAGCCAATTTAGAATATCCATACTGTATAGGATAACCAATTTAGAACATCCATACTGTATAGGATAACCAATTTAGAACATCCATACTGTATAGGATAACCAATTTAGAATATCCATACTGTATAGGATAACCAATTTAGAACATCCATACTGTATAGGATAACCAATTTAGAACATCCATACCATATATGATAACCAATTTAGAATATCCATACTGTATAGGATAACCAATTTAGAACATCCATACTGTATAAGATAACCAATTTAGAACATCCATACTGTATAAGATAACCAATTTAGAATATCCATACTGTATAGGATAACCAATTTAGAACATCCATACTGTATAGGATAACCAATTTAGAACATCCATACTGTATAGGATAACCAATTTAGAACATCCATACTGTATAGGATAACCAATTTAGAACATCCATACCATATAGGATAACCAATTTAGAACATCCATACTGTATAGGATAACCAATTTAGAACATCCATACTGTATAGGATAACCAATTTAGAACATCCATACTGTATAGGATAACCAATTTAGAATATCCATACTGTATAGGATAACCAATTTAGAACGTCCATACCATATAGGATACCAATTTAGAATATCCATACTGTATAGGATAACCAATTTAGAATATCCATACTGTATAGGATAACCAATTTAGAATATCCATACAATATGGGATACCCTAGCTATAACAGAATATCCATACTGCATGGGATACCCTAGCAATAACAATATATCCATACTGTATGGAATACCCTAGCTATGACAGAATATCTATTCTGAATAGTATAACCTAGCTATAACAGAATATCTATACTGAGTAGTATAACCTAACAATGACAGACTATTGATACTGTATAGTACACTTAACTAACCTAGCTATAACAGAATATCCATCCTGAGTAGTATAACCTAGCTATAACAGAATATCTATACTGAGTAGTATAACCTAACAATGACAGAATATTGATACTGTATAGTACACTTATAACCTAGCTATAACAGACTATTGATACTGAGTAGTATAACCTAGCTATGACAGAATATCCATACTGAGTAGTATAACCTAGCTATAACAGACTATTGATACTGAGTAGTATAACCTAGCTATGACAGACTATCCATACTGAGTAGTATAACCTAGCTATAACAGAATATCCATACTGAGTAGTATAACCTAGCTATGATAGAATATCCATACTGAATAGTATAACCTAGCTATAACAGAATATCCATACTGAGTAGTATAACATAGCTATAACAAAATATCCATACTGAGTAGTATAACCTAGCTATGACAGAATATCCATACTGAGTAGTATAACATAGTTATAACAGACTATCCATACTGAGTAGTATAACCTAGCTATGACAGACTATCCATACTGAATAGTATAACCTAGCTATAACAGAATATCCATACTGAGTAGTATAACCTAGCTATGACAGAATATCCATACTATATAGAATAACCTAGCCATGACAGAATATCCACACTGTATAGAATAACCTAGCCATGACAAAATATCCATTTGTATAGAATAACCTTTGACAGAACATCCACACTGTATAGGATAACCTAGTTATGACAGAATATCCATATTATATAGAATAACATAGTATAGACAGAATATCCATTCTGTATAGAATAACCTTTGACAGAACATCCACACTGTATAGGATAACCTAGCTATGACAGAATATCCATTCTGTATAGAATAACCTAGCCATGACAGAATATCAATTCTGTATAGAATAAGCTAACTAAGACAGAATATCCATTATGTATAGGATAATCTAGCTATGAGAGAACTTTGATATTATATAGGCTAAATTTATCTAGCTATTGTCTGACTGCCCATTATGGACACAAGCCTTCTTGCAAGCTGTGCATCAAAAAGCCACAATTGTTTAGGCAGATAGGAATATTTAGATGGGTAACTATGGCATCAGGAATGTTTAGATGGGTAGCTGTGGCATCAAATAAGAGTGTTTAGATGGATAACTATGGCTTAGAAACTTAAGGTCTGGACATCCCACAGTGAGAAGTTAATTTCTCATCAGGGGACTTCTTACTTTCTCCAGCTTGAAAATATCTTTTGGCCTTGTTTGTACTAGTAGTAAATGTTCAAAAAATGCGTGCATTATGTATATTCTGGCAGCTATGCTAACATTGAAATTAAATATTTGGTGCTTACAAAGTTTTTGAATCAATTAGTTTTCAGTAAATTGTTTTCCAGTATATTGTAGGAGATGTTTTGGGTTTGTTTGTTTTGGCGATTTATGGCAAAGCAAACACTGGCTTTTTTTAAATACTGAGGCAAGTTTGATCAAAATGCATTGCCCAAAGGATCACAGTCCCAGATATCCTGGGCTGATTCAGTCATTGAATCTGAACCTGAACCTTTCTGGTCACATGTCTGGCACTGTCCAGTCACTAAGCCACAATGATTCCATCCTCCATTAGTTGCCACTTCCATGCACTTATAGGGCATTCCAACATGTTAACAGTAAAATTAGGATATAAAAGAGCTAGAAGTCTTTAGATTTTGTACTATTACTTCTGTTGCTGTACTGTTAATTTGCTAATGTTTGAAAAATGTTTCATTTCAGTTTATATTTTTAGAACTTTTAATTGCACAACATAACCAGGATTGTGCTGATGTGTCATTTAAACATACATACATACATACATACATACATACATACATACACTCACACATACATACATACATACATACATACATACATACATACATACATACATACATACATACATACATACATACACTCACACATACATACATACATACATACATATATATGTACGTACATACATACATTTTTCTAGCTGGATTAAAACCAACATACCAGCAAAATTGCTTATCACATATATCAATGCAACTTTAAAATTTGGACCAGATTATTACCTTTTGCAATAAAATGCCCCCCAATGAATATAAATTGGGTATTTCACTCCCAGATTTGGAATTAAATGTATTTTTAAAATTTCAGCAGTTTGTTTTGTGAACACTGCATAACAAAACTTACACTATGAGACTGTTGTAATCATCAGTCATAATGAAGCATTTTTCAATGCAGCTTAGTGACCAAGACTAGTTTAGTCTGCATTTGTTATATGGCTCAGTTTTTGAGTGAGTGTTATAACAGTGATAGGTAATATAAATTCAAAGGTGCACAGAACATCCGGAACTTGAACCAATATCAGAGTTTCTATTGATCAAACACAATATTATGCAACATGGACTGTGCTTACAACAGGAGCAACATGCCAACAACTTTGGACCAAATGCTTAAAATGAAACTTTTTTTGTATGATTTTTTTCTGTATGCACTTTTGAACAGATTGCCTGTGTATGTTCTGTTTATCTAGATCTCAATGTTCCTGTACTTTTTTAATAGAATGTGCTTATATTATTTACTGCACTGTACATTGGAAAAGCTACTGTCTATCTTTTCAGTGCAAGTGTATGATGATTCCTACTTCATTCTAAACATGAGAGAGAGCAAGAGATTTTGGATTCAGGAATTAGTTAATATGAGTACATATTAGTTAATATGAGTACATACTGATCAGTATGAGTATACATTTGTCAATATGAGTACATACTGGTAGTATGAGTATATACTTGTCAATATGAGTACACACAGCTCAGTATGAGTACATACTGGTAGTTGTTGTTGTTGTTGTTGTTGTTGTTGTTGTAGGGCTTAATGCCATTTTTCAGCACACAATAGGCTATACATGGCGGCCAGTATTAATGGTGGAGGAAGAAACCGGGAAATCCCTGGAAAGAACCACCGACCCACGAGAAGCTGCTGGCAAGCTTTCTCACATATACACATTCGCCGAATCCAAGCATACTGGTAGTATGAGTACATACTGCTCAATTTGAGTACATATTGGTCAGTATGAGTACATACTGCTCAGTATGAGTACATAATGCTCAATATGAATACATACTGGTATATTATGAATATATACTGGTCAGTATGAGCACATACTGGTAGTATGAGTACATACTGTTCAGTATGAGTTCATACTGGTCAGTATGACTACATACTGGTTGGTATGAGTACATACTAGTCAGTATGTGTACATATTGGGCAATATGAGTATATACTGGTCAATATGAGTACATATCGATCAGTATCAGTACATATTGGTTAGTATGAGTACATATGAGTATATACTGGTCAATATGAGTACATACTAGTCAGTATGAGCATATATTGGTCAGTATGAGTACATGCTAGTTAGTATGAGTACATATTGGTCAGTATGAGTACATACTGGTAAAATTAATTACTTAAAGATAATTTAGGAGATGACTAATTTGAAGTCATCAGTTTCTGGATTTTTTCCTTCTTTTTGAAAAATGTTGGAAAGAAGGTGGCAAATAAAGTTAGGAATCATGGTAAGAAAGTTGAATTTTTTCATTAAGCAATTACATAAGAAAATTTGTGGCAAAACATTCCCAAAATATCTGTTTGCAAAATAAACATATACATAGATAATATCTATGTTAATGAAGTTTTCATCCATAAATTTGCACAAAACTTGAAATTGTGTCGTTTCAAGATTCTTCAAGTGATATTGTAAAATTTACACATAAAAAAAAAAAAAATTAACAAGCCCATTAATATTGGCCAGACTTTTAAGCTGATAGTCATGGATCCTAAGTAGTTTTGACTTGTAGGAGCATTTTCTCATGGTAAAAAACATTCCTGTCAGTATGTTAAGCTTCCTCCATTAATCTTCATGTCAAGAGTCATAAAGATGGTCCCATGATAACTTAAATGTAAAAAAAAGAATGTAAGCCAAATGTTTTGATTTCCTAACCCAGATTCCCTTCCTCCACTTGCCCAAATGAGTGGAAGGGGTCAGGATAAGGTAATTAGATTTAACAGTTACCTTTCAAGTTTTGTTACAATGATAAAGTATGCTTGGATGCCACCAACAGATATCCCTGGCAAAAGTCACTCTCATTGGAATTACTGGAACTTTATTCATCTTAATCTTTCTGCATTTTTGAAAGTCTTAATTTAGTTTCTTGGAGTTCTGCCTGGTCTAGCTTCATTTCACCAGAATGATTTTAGGACTCATGGCATTGATTATGTGGATGAATGGAAACCAGTCTACTAATGGCTGAACATAGAGTATACAGGTTTGAAGAACCATGATTGGTTGATAATGAAAAGTAAAATTTAGTAACAAGAATCTTCTGAAAGTTTATCCTATTTGTAAATGAAATTGGGACAAGTGTTCTACTGATTGCAATTTCAGTTCTTTTACAGTCTTGACATTTAGAATACTCAGTAATGAAATTAACACCTGATTCTTTTAGGTGTGGGACTGAAAACACATTTTAAACACATGTTGATAAAATAAAGCTCTGGCAAATATAGTTTTGTTCCACAGAGAAGCTTGCATCAAGGATGGATCTGTACAGAGAGGGATAGTTTTTATCATGAGCAGTAAAAAATTTAAACTGATAAGTGCAATAATAAAAACCTATTTCCACATGTATTCACTTGGATTTGGTGTTTTATGGCACATAAGTAGTTGGTTATTTAGTGCCATGGCAATTGGAGTAAAGTGCCTTGTCCAAGAACATCCAGCAATAGTTGACATGGTACACTAACCACTAAACCACTGTAGTTCCTGTCGCCATTACTTGCTTCTCATGACATGCAGGAGAATGGGCCTAATCTACACCCCCCAATCCCCCATGGAGATGTGTATTACAGTTGCAGATTAAAATTTTAGAGTATCAATAACTCTACCATGATAATTTTGTACTTAATAATGAGCCATTTAAAAATCATTTTAAAATGCTTGGAAATTTGTACTGGAAGAAGATTTTTTCTTAAAATTTACAAGGTTGACCATCTGGGCTTATACGGTGAGATATGATAAACTGTTTTTATCTTGAGTGTATGCAAGTATACATAATTTAGTAAAATAATATCTACCCATACAACAGAAATATTAATAAAACAAAGCTGTCATCTCCTTCCCATAAAGCCCTTGTTTGCCATATATACCTAAATAGAATGCACATCCAATTAACTCAGTCATAAAATTTCACTTGACGACAAAACATACTTGAAAATATTCCAAGAAATCAAAAGGCTCCAGTTTTATATCTAGAGCAATATTTTTAGGTTCTGAGGAACAATTATTACTTGAAATATTGAATCAGCTCTTGTGACAGATAGAGCAGATCTGGATTTGCCAAATAAACTGTACGACCAGGGTCTGCAGTGAATTTTTTATATATGTATCATTGCATTTTGAACATCTAAGACTCCAATAAGAAGTGTAATAATAATAATAATAATAATAATAATAATAATAATAATAATAATAATTATAATAATAACAATAATAATACTGATAATACTATATTATGGGTACTACTGATGATAATTACGTGAGTAATATGGTATATTACTTATCTATTTTCACAGATGTACTGAAGAATGTAAGAGGAAAGCAATAAAATGTCAGATGACAGAGAGAAATCATCTCACAGTGTCAAGGCGAAAGTGGCCCATAGTTCAGCATCAGCAAAAGATGCAGATGAAGAATACGAAGGTAAGTAAACATTTTGAAATATTTAATTAAGGACAAAAATTCTTATATGTAGTCAGATATAAAGCGCAATCAGTTGCAAAAATCACATGTAGATCTAGAGCTCCTGTTGCATAATGCACAGGTAGATTAGGGTTTATACATACACTTACAGGGTCAACTCTTAAATTAAAAATTTTGGATGGAAATTCCCTCTGTTTGAAGAAAAAAGGGGGAATTTTCTAAATGTAGGAAGGATTTAACAAAAAAATAAATGTAGTGCTCATAAAATTGATGTTCTGTTTTTTGTGTTCTATTTTTTTGGTTGGCACATTTTTGAGAAATTGTCATGAATCCCACAATCACATGTCTTAGAATTCCACAATAACATGTCCAAGAATCCCACAATCATGTGTTCTAGAATCCCACAATAACATCCTACAAACCCACAATCTCATGTCTGAGAATCCCACAATGACATGTCCAAGACTCCCACAATAACATCATAGAATCACACAAATGCATATTCTAGAATCCAGCAGTCACATATCCTAGAATTCTACAATTGCATGCCTTAGAATCCCACAATCACTTGCATAAAAATCCCACAATAACATGTCATATAATCTCACAATCAAATGTATAAGAATCCCACAATCACTTGCACAAGAATCACACAATCACATGTCTTAGAATTATACAATCACTTGTACAAATATCCCACAATCACATGTCTCAGAATCCCACTATCACTTGTGCAAGAATCTTACAATCACTTGCACAAGAATCCCACAATCACATGTACAAGAATTTCGCAATCACATGTACAGGTATCCCACAATCACTTGTACAAGAATCCCACAACTTCATCTCTTAGAACAGATCCTGCATTTAACGATTTAAGTTGAACAAACTGGGTTGACACTTGTCTGCAGGCTTCAAATGTGTTTTGTTTGAAGTCAGGAGAACAAATGTGTTATTTATAGACTAGAGATACTCCAAGATTATCATGCTGAAATGAATTTATACCCCCTATCAAATTAGTTCTTTCCCTCAACTTGGAACAAAGCATAGATAGTGTTTTGTATTCATAACATGCTTATGCATACAAATGTTTGTAAGCTTGACAGTGTGCATGGAATGTAGAACAAATTTTGATATATACAAATTTGTTTCAGTACATCATAGATGTTCTGATAACTGTAAAAACATTTAAATCATTCAGATCTGGGTTTTCAAATGCAGAAAGACAGAATATCCATATTGAAAACCATATCAGTATTGAATATCCATAATGAACACTATACAGAAACAGACTGAATATCCATATGGAACACCATATCAAGACTGAATATCCATATTATACACCATAAAGAAACACAGACTGAATATCTATATTGAACACCATACAAAAACACAGACTGAATATCCATATCAAACACCATACAAAAACAAATTGAATATCCATATTGAACACCATACAGAAACACAGACTGAATATCTATATTGAACACCTTACAGAAACACAGACTGAATATCCAGATTGAACATCATACAAAAACACAGACTGAATATCCATATTGAACACCTTACAGAAACACATACTGAATATATCCAGATTGAACACCATACAAACACACAGACTGAATATCCATATTGAACACCATACAGAAACACAGACTGAATATCCATATTGAACACCATATCAATCATGTTAAGATTAAATGGCTATGTAATACATGGTGACAGTGCTAAGTGAACACTGTTCACAGTTCAGTGCATGTTATACTTGACCAAATATATTAATCCACATAAAAGTTTGGTTGACACAGAGAGAAGGTTTCATTATTTTTTTATAAATAAAAAGACAACAACCCGATTTAGTTACATATATCAACTTACAAGGCTCAGGAGTGTCCAGAGAAAGAAAGGAGACCCCCCCCCCCCCAACCATATTTAATCCAAAACCTAGAGATTATTCATTCAGTGCTTGTGTGGTTTATAAAATACATTAACATGAAAGCAGTAGGTGTGTAGTGTGTCAAACTCAAAATGAAGTCTCATTTCGTGCAGAAATTTCAAAATATAATTGAGGTTCTGTTGGGAAATGCAAAGCATTTGTGAAACATTTCTTATAAAACAAAACAAAAAAACAAACACATGAACTTAAATATTGATTTTTGTACCAGCATGGAGTGCCAATATGGTGGAATAAAAGTTAACTAGGCAGGAGGAAAGAGTATACCATTTATACTTGTTTATAAGACAAGTCCAACTGCAAACTGCACAGACCGAGATCTGCCATTGCATAATGCACTGGCAGATCTGGATCTGTGCAGTTTGTTAGGAGTAATCAGTAGAACAAATAACATTGACCCTGATCTACATTATGCTACAGCAGACCTGGATTTTTGTTGTTTGCATTTCAATGTGACTTATAAGCAAGTATAGATGTACCCCTCGCCATGATCAATTGTGTACAACGGGCTATGGAAGAATGGGGATGCAGACCAAGTGAGAATAGAGGGAGAGGGAGTGTGTGTGTGTGTGTGTGTGTGTGTGTGTGCATGTGCGTGTGCGTGTGTGTGTGTGTGTGTGTGTGTGTGTGTGTAAATGGTTGAATACTTGTTTTATAATCATGTTGGGAATTTTTCGTTGATAATAGCTTTTTTTCTAATGAAGTTGTTAGACATTATCTTTATTTTCAACCTGACTAATCTTTCAAAGATTGTTTAAAATATTACTGGCAGAGGTTTCAATACACAAGCCAGATTTACCAGTGAAAACATTATGTATACAACACTGCTTTTTGCATGTGAATGTAGATATGTTCTTGTGTTATTATTGATTCAGAATATCTTGAAAATCTTGTTATCACAACTCCAGCTAAACAGATTTTCATACTTATGTGGGGTTTTCATCAAAATACTTCTTATTATGTCCAGTTGGTCTTAAATGAAAATGCTGCTGCTCTGACTTCCACACAGTGGTCATCTTGAAAAGCATTTTATCATTTCTCGTCAAGAATGGATGGTTGTATCAACATGAAGTTTCCATAAAAAGACTTCTTATGACATCTAGTTGGTCCTAAATGACATTGGTGCTGATCTGATTTCCAGTATGGCCACCACAGCAGCCATCTTGAAAATATTCTTTACTCCTTCAAAATGGATGGTATATCAGCATAGAGTTTTCACCAACAGACATCTTATGATACCAGGTTGGTTCTAAATTACAATGGTGCCAGTTCTATATGAATATGGCTGCCATGACACCTATCTTAAAAGTCTTGTTTCATTATTCCCCGGGGCCCCGAGTGGCCGAGTGGTCTAAAGCGCTGATCGTTACGGATCACTGCCATCTCACCTCTGTCTGCGTGGGTTCGAGTCCAGACTCGGCTAACGTGGGTACGTGAGAAAGCCTGCCAGTAGCTTCTCGTGGGTCGGTGGTTCTTCCCGGGGTTTTCCAGGGTTCTTCCCCCACCATTAATACTGGCCGCCATGTATAGCCTATCTTGTGCTGAAAAGTGGCGTTAAACCCTATAACAACAACAACAACAATCATTATTCCCCCTGAATGGATGGTCATTATGACTTTGATTTTTTCACCACAACACTTCTAATGATGCCTACTTTGTTTTAAATGACAGACAGTGCCAAGCTGACATCTAGTATGTTCACCACAGCAGCCAATTTGAAAATCATATTATTTTTAAAGATCATCTGAGATGGTTTCAACACTCAGCAGTCAAAATGAAGAAATGATTTCATCTTGATATTCCTGGAAATTCTTCTCACCTATTAGAGCATCAGTCCCTTCAAGAGATCTCATTTTTTATTTTCAATAAGAAAAATTGAATCTGTACCTGCCTTTGTATTATGAGCCTTATGAGTGTCTTTAGAAGTTATGCAGGCATGCTAAAACAAGGGATAGTGTGATGTGATCTTTCAAGAACCTATTGTCAGCAAAACATATCCAATTCAAATCATATATGATGAGAATTTGGTGTTACCAAATTTGAGACATAGTATCATTTTTGTGTACATGATCAGTCATCCATCATTGATTTGCTTATGCTCTGTAACTTAGAAACCATCAAAGATTAAGTGGTTGAAACTTGGTATACTAATAAATCATCATTACATTGTTTATTGCCCACCACATTAAGGGTCCTTTAATCAAGGTCAAGGTCATGGCTCAGTATTTTAAATTTCCTGTCACACTTTCATTTCCACTCTATAACCTTCTGACCATTTAAGATTAAGGAATGAAATTTGCTATAATTACACATCATCATTAGAAGTTGTGTTGTCTACCAATTAAGGGCCCAATCTTCAAGGTCAAGGTCATGGCTCAGTATTTTCAGTCTCCTTTGGCACTTTCATTTCCACTCTTTAATTTTCAAATCATCTGAGATTAAATAATGAAATCTGATACACACCTTCATTAGAGTATGTGTTCTCAATAATATTGGAGGTCTATCTTCAGGGTCAAGGTCACAGATAAATATTATAAGTTTTTCCTTGCACTTTCAATTCCACTCTTGAACTTTACAGTAATTTTAGATTAAGTAATGAAACTTAGTATACAAATGCATAACCATTAGAATATCTCTGACATTTTACATTGGAGGTCCCATTTTCAAGGTCAAGGTCATGAGTCATTTTTTAATTTTTCTGTCGCACTTTCATTTCACTCTTTAATGAGATCAAAGGATGAAACTTGGTATACTTGTCATTATCATTGGAAGGTGTGTTATGTACAATATTGGCAATCACATCTTCAAGGTCAGGGTCACAGTGTAATATTTTAAGTTTTCCATCTTGTGTTCCATTCAAAGTCTTAAGTTGGTAGCAGATATGTTCAGGGTCTTGTGTCAAAATTTTAAGTTTTCCCTCAAAACTTGAGAACCACTTGAGAGTAAGGTATACTATATTTTTGTGGGCTATTTTGTTGACCAATCTTTCAGCATCAAGGTCTCATGTTAGTATTTATGGATTTATGTTTCTGCAAGATTTTTCTTTCTGCTCTTTAACTTGTGAGCTATTTAAAATAAGTTAATGAAATTTTGTATACTTTTAAATTGTCACTAGAAGATTCCACATCTGGCATCCAAATTTCAAGGTCAAGGCTGTAACAGGTATTTTATGGTTGCTTTTGTTGTTACTTTAAAACTTATAAAGCTGCTGGAGGTTCAGGGATGAACCATGGTACATAGTGTGTTTCTCTGGTGGCATCTCATGTATCTCAAAGTTTTATCTGGTCAGTTTCTTCCATTTTCTGCAGATTTACTCCAGTGCCTGTTGAGATGCAGATAAAAAACTTAATTACTATTCAGATCTGCCTAGGAACTGTACAGCTCCATTATGAGTCAATCAGATTTCATCACAGTATTCTTTTTCCTTGCCACAGTGGGGCGATGGTCGGAATGAGAAAAAAAATCAACTGAATTTGTTTGTATTTTAACTCTGTTTTGAAGTAAAGTTTGAAACAAAGTATGAAAACTCTGAAGTGTGCAATACAGGATCACTGATCATGGAAAGGGTTCTCAGTTAGGGGACGTGCTAAATTCAAAGGATAGTTTTGCCTTTATGAAAGGTACATTTGGTTGCCAATGGTAGAAGTCTCACTGGTTGAAGAGGGTGGGGCAGAAATAACGGGGTTTCTTGGAGAGATTTTACTGTATGTACAAAATCCATGCCTGTAAATGTTGCTATGCAGACATTTTGACAGCCTGATGACTTACATATATTTAACATAAACTTTTCCAAGATAAGTATCGAGACTGTTTGAGTTGTCCATAGTCAAAAAGCAAAACACAAATATGTGTAGATTTTTTAATTTCTGGCATAAAAATTTAACATTGCAAATTTTTTGTCTCAAAATTAGCTGTGTACATAGATCTGCTGTAATTGCATGTCAACCCAGATCTTGATCTGTAATTCACAGTTGTGATTTAATGAATGATACATAATGGCATACTGCTTGTGGTTGAATGGTACATAATGGCATACTGCTTGTGATTTAATGAATGATACATAATGGCATACTGCTTGTGATTTAATGAATGATACATAATGGCATACTGCTTGTGATTTGAATGATACATAATGGCATACTGCTTGTGATTTAATGAATGATACATAATGGCATACTGCTTGTGATTTAATGAATGATACATAATGGCATACTGCTTGTGATTTAATGAATGATACATAATGGCATACTGCTTGTGGTTGAATGATACATAATGGCATACTGCTTGTGATTTAATGAATGCTATATAATGGCATACTGCTTGTGGTTGAATGCACGTTTGTATGGGTGATTTTAGACTGTATTCTGTTGAGTATACCTCCTCTTCTTCCACAAAGATAATGTTACAAAACTGTGGCTTCTACCTTGGTGTTTTGTAACATTAGGCAATTTGTCAATGTTTGATATTGTCAGCTCTTTGTTTCCAGTCTTGCTATCGCTTTGTTTAACTCTTCTGTCACTCCCATGGGTCAGGGCTTTGACTTTTGACATTTGATCTTCCTCAGGTGTGGCAGATTTAGAGGTTTGTTCTTCAGAAATTTGGAAATTACAATTTATTTTCAACAGTGGGAACAATTACAAAAGGTCTGAACAATTTCTGACCTGTCAATCAGTTTTGAGTGAAATTACAAATCTGGAAAGCAAAAAATGAATTTGATACAAGATTATGTGAATGATTATCAGGTGCAGGCAACAAAAATCCAAGATAATATTTAATTATATACTGTGCTTTTGTCCTATAAACTTACTGAAGGAGGAGGAAGTAACTTGAACAATATATTCCTGTACAAGTCATTGTCCTGTGGTGTATGTTGCTGTGGTCAAGTAGTTTACATCATTGGGCTAACTGAAAACCATGTAGTTACATCATTGGGCTAACTGAAAACCATGTAGTTACATCATTGGGCTAACTGAAAACCATGTAGTTACATCATTGGGCTAACTGAAAACTATGTAGACCCAGAACTGACATCACATAATGCAACAGTAGATTTAAAGTTTTAGCCTGGCCTGCTTCAGCTTTCATCACTATGCAATGGAAACCAAAGCATGTCCTAGGGAGAAAACAACATGAAATGAAAATGAGGTGCCCCAAATTTTGCGGCACTTGGTGGGGCTGTGTGTGCTAAATGAAATGAAATTAATGATAAAAACAAAGCATGTCAGTTTGCACCTTTCATGCAAACAATAGTAAAATTTGGTATGACTCAGACAAACTGGATGTTAGCACAATATCATTTTGTCTTAATCCTGATGTTGTCAACGCTTTCTCAAGGGATGGCTTCAAAATGTATCTACCTGATGTAAATGGGCTACAATGAGCCACAATGGGCACATTTTTTTAAATTTGTTTTGTCACAGACATAAATCTGCAAATAATTGTGCAGATACAGTCTGACTATGCTGAAGTTACAGTAATCAAAATTTAAAATCTCTTTCTACATAAATGATTAAGGATGCCCTTCCACTTTTCTGAAATACACATACAGCCACACACATTGTAACTGATATATGTGTGAAAAGTGGTGCGTTATCAGTTAGTGATAAAAGAACAAAAACAAAATGATGAGATGATGGTGATAATATATGAATGTGCCTGATTAACAGAGGACCACTTCATGGTGAGAAAACTACATCATGAGGAGTACTACTTTACAGAGAGAAGTACTCCCTAACAGAATACTACATCATGATGAGATCATGATAAGCACTACTCAGTGGGGAAAATACTTCATGAGGAGTGCTATATCATTAGAGAAAATTACATCATGCAAATACTCCATAACAATACTACATCATGATGAAGAGTACTCATTGTGGAAAAAGACTTCATGAGGAGTGCTATATCATTAGAGAAAATTACACCATGCAAGTACTCCATGACAGAAAACTACATCATTATGAGCACTACTCATGGAGAAAAATACTTAATGTGGAGTGCTTTATCATTAGAGAAATTACATCATGCAAGTACTCCATAACATAATATTACATGATGATGAGTACTACTCAGTGGGGGAAAAAGACTTCATGAGGAGTGCTATATCATAGAGAGATAACTACACCATGAGGAGTGCTATTTCATTGAGAGATAATACATTATTAGGAATACTGCATAATAGGGAAAAAATCCTTCAAATTATCTGTTCATTTTATTATTCTTCTTTCACAATTTTATTTTAAAAAATGTAGTATATCTTTCATAGTTTGATTTATGACTTGGTATAAACCGAATGTTTGTTAAATATGGTATGACTAGTATAGCACTGACAGTTTATCTTAATGTAATGCAATTCAGTGCTCATTGTACAACTAGTATGGTCCTTGTCTAATTACTCAGTATGTACCAATTATTGTGAAGTGACCTGTAAATTTAAAATTAGCTGAGTATGACCCATTTCTGACCCCTAAAGTGAAGGTTGCATGATCATATTACATTCCATATCTAGGAAATGTCAGAACAAGGAAACCACAATCCCTGTAGGTTACTAGAATGACATCCATAAATGTGATCTGATGTTAGATATATCAGAAGAGTGGTCAGATGAATCATGATGAATGTTTTTTTGTCACATCATCAGGTTTTAGTTATTCATTTCTTGTACTATCTTTTGATGACACTTACATTGAAGGCTTACTGATTAACCTGAGCTTAGGATAACATAGAGTTTATTATGATGAAATGTTTTAGTTCACCTTGCCATAAGGTCATGCGGCCATAAGGTATTCCCTGCATCTTGGAGTCCATCAGAATTTGCTATATTTTGCTTCTTCAAAAGAAGACGCTGGACCAATTTTAACCAAACTTGGCAGAGATCATCTTGGAATGAAGGGCTTTCAAATTTGTACAATTGATGCTGATCTACCATCAAATATGGCTACTGTTACTAAAATAAAAATGTCTTTAAAATGCTTTTTCCTCAAAAACTGCTGAACAGAATATGACCAAATCTGATAGAATCCTCCAATAGATGTCTTTCACGTTCATAAAATTGATGCTTCTCTGTGATTAAATGTTGTAGCTGTTACCAAAAATAGAAAAGTGTTTAAACTCTCTCTTCAAAGAATATATGGTCGCAAACACTGATCCTCATTTTTTTCTCCAAATCCTGATTTTTTTCTCCAAATCCTAATTTATTTCACCAAGTCCTGATATTTTTCTCCAAATCCTAATTTTTTTCCTTTGGCATCCTGATTTCATTCCACTCAAGGTGGCAGGTCTGCATCATGCTCACTATGTCCCACATTTTTCTCAGAAAAAGGCAAGACAGTGATACCTACAATAACATGTTAAGACACAGCTATGGCATTTATTCAGGCAGATTATAGCAGCAGCTGTCCTCTTGTGAGAATTGAGAGACACATGCACTTACATCGGCACACTATCAGTAACATGATGTGCCAGATGAAAAACATGACTTTTCACTTCCACCCCCACCCCACCCTGACACAGTATAGTTTAGAAAAGCACTATTTTCAGTAAAAAAAAATTTAAACCATATGATTTTTATTAAACCCTGTAGAAAAATGCTGTTTTAGTAATCTTGGCAAAAATAAAAAGAGAGAGAGAGAGAGAGAGAGAGAGAGAGAGCTTTTTTATTTTCTACCATATTATATGCACATAATCAGTAGCCCATAAAAACAGTAAATCTGCTGAGTGTACATGTGTAACTTTCCTTTGGACAGTTTATAGACCTGATTGTCACAAAGGCAATTAAATGGTATAGTGGTCAGAAATAAACAAGTACCATTTTGACTGATTACTTACTTGGCGCTGACAACAGCTAAGGTGATGTGGTGTCAAGTATTTTGAATACTGCTGTGTGCATTAGGCTGATCTGGATAGGCACATTACACTAAGTGGAACAAAAATTCATATGAAGTTAGTTAAATCCAGGAGATGCATGTTGAAATTGTTGTACATAATGGTTCAGTAAAACCTGTCTTGAAAGACCACTGCTGTGTGAGACCACCTGTCTTAAGAGACCACATTCTCATGCACAAATTTATTGATTCTATAGCATTGTGACCTGTTGTGAGAGACCACCTGTCTTGAGAGACCATAATTTTTGGGCAAAAGAGGTGGTCATTCAAGACAGGTTCTACTGTATTTGCCTTGAATGAGAATGTTTAAACTGTCTTCATTGGCAATTTCATGATTAATAGCAGTGTTTCTAAGTCAGATTTTAATCCATATGCAGAATGTTAATCACAATTATTTCAGTAGTTGGAATGGTATGCAAGTATGATTCATTTTTGAGAACAAAATGTTGACATGCAGATGTCAATCGGGGAAGGATTTGCCATTTGCGAACTCAAGCAAAACTAATTTCAAAGCTCCTGGTTGATGGAGTTTGATTTTGTGAGGGACAGTATTGGAATGCTATTCTTCGCATATTTTGCAAACACCATATTGACATTAGTCTTTGTTGACACAACAGCACCACCCAGCATTGGGACAATGCATGAATCCAGAGCTCAGTCCCAACAGTAACTGACATGTTTAAACAATCAATGACGGACCGTGTCCCATGATCTTAAGTGCTTTTTGAAATTGTGTTGCAGATCATAATTTACAGTTATGTGTGTATAATTTTTCAGACCTGCATATTTTATATTTGCTCACTTGGATACAGATGCACAAAGATCATTTTCTGCACTGAGAAAAAATCTAGTGAGATCAGAAAGTCTCAAGCAAACCTAAAGGTACACGCAGCTGACACTTAAACTACCTTCCGTACTAAACTGGTGAGAGCAGGACGGACTGCATACCACTGCCCAATTGATTTTAAAGACAGAAACCTTGTGTATATAGTAATTTAATATCTGTTGTGATTATGTGTGTGTGTGGGCACAAGTTTGTATGCATGTGCAGTGATGATATCTGACAATGCTATTTGCTGTTTTTTTGGGTATGTGTATTAAATGCTTCAAAGAAAAGAGATATGTTATTTTTCGCTATTTCAGATTTGAATTTTCAGTCATTTTGTATCAATTTACATGAATTTGAAACTTTATTCTCAATTGTTTCATGTTGCTTCATTTGGGTAACATGTACCGACCAACCTTGGGACCACAACACACGTGTTTTGAGTTCCAAAAAGCCCCTAACACCGTTTGGGACCTTGGAAAGTATGAAGTAGATAGCTTTTTAAGTTTTGATCAAAAGAGCTTATTAAAGTATGTGAGATATTATTCTGACTATGGTATATAAATTCAGGAGTAAATTATGTTTTCTTTGAGGAATTAATAGTCATCGTTGACATTTTGGTAGAAAACAGTGTCATTATGTGGTGAAATATGGCATAAAACAAGGTGGCCTTACAGTATTTCTTTGTACAGATTTCAATGGAGAGTTTTCATTTAATCCAGCAAAATTAAAAGGTAGTGTATTGAAATTTCAATGGGTTTGAAGTGCATGGCAAAGTTCAAGAATAATAATTACTGGTATTTTTCAGACAAACCCACTTTCAACACAGTCTCTTCAGTGTTGGGGTATGCACCATGTCTGATAGATGAGAAGTAAACTGGGTTTAACCGAGACGTGTAATTAATTCCATTTGACCCTGGATTGGAGCATTGAAGAATGACACATAATTTTTCTTCTCGGACCTATAATCATTGATAATTTGGGTTTTGCTTTTGTGTGAGAAAATGAAAAAGAATCTTTTACCAACATGTATGACTCATAGGAACAAGTACCCCTAAAGGGTCAGCAAGATGACTATACACGTAAATTACTAAATTACGACTCATAAGAACAGGTACCTTTATTGGGTCTGGAGTATCAATGTAAATCAATTATCTTAAAGTGTCTGTAGTATGATAATACACGTAAATTATGACTCATAGGAGCAAGTACCCTTAAAGGGTCTGCAGTATGATAATACATGTAAATTATGACTCATAGGAGCAAGTACCCATAAAGGGTCTGCAGTATGATAATACATGTAAACTATGACTGATAAGAACAAGTACCCTTAAAGGGTCTGCAGTATGAGTATACATGTAAATTATGACTCATAGGAGCAAGTACCCTTAAAGGGTATGCAGTATCAGTGTAAATAATGTATCTTAAAGGGTTTCAGTATCTATGTAAATCAAGAACCCTTAAAGGGCTTAAGTATGAATATAAATAATGTACATGAGAGGGTCTACAGAATCACTGTAAATTAAGTACTCCTAAAGGGTCTGCAGTAACACTGTAAATCATGACATTTTGTCCTTGTTACACTGCCTTAAAATATTTACTATATTCAATATATTTGTGAAATAATATTTTAGGAAATTTAACATTAATGAATACATATCAGTCTAAGAGGTAGCCACCTATTAAATTACTCACAAACCAGTCTTAAGAGCAGACACTTTTTAAATTAGACTCAAACCAGTCTAAGAAGTAGCCACTTTTTAAATTACACTTAAACCAGCCTAAGAAGCAGACTTGGTATGGTCATGTCTCAAGACGATCTGGACTGGCAAAAACAATCTTGCAAGGCACAGTGTGAGGGTGCAGAAGACGAGGCAGACAGAAAAATAGGTGGGAAGACAACATTAAGGAGTGGACAGACATGGGATTTGGAGATTCCCAAAGGGCAGTAGAGAACAGGGAAAGATGGAGAGAATTGGTTGTAAAGTCAACTGTAGTGCCCCAGCAACCTCTTGGGTTAAGGGATTGGTGATGATGATGATGATGATGATGATGATAATGATGATGAAGCAGACACATTTTAAGTTACACTCAAACCAGTCTAAGAGGTAGCCACCTATTAAATTACTCACAAATCAGTCTAAAGAGCAGACACTTTTTAAATTACAGTGGGGCCCCAGCTTACAAACCTAATCAGTTCCCGGAGGGCGTTCGTAACCTGGGGTGTTCGTAACCCGGAACGCATTTTCCCATAGGGTCCCATTGTTAAATTTTTAATCTGTTCCTGAACCAAAAAAAAATCACTGAAAATCGCTGCTACATTAAAAAAAGGTGAAAAAAGGAGCACTCACCAATGTTAAAAATGCAGGGGATTCAGGTGAGGATGTGGAGGATGATTAGGAGGATTTTTACATCTTTTTGCACAGTTTTTTATTGCAACTTTTTACATGTTTTTTACAGGTTCTCTTTTTGCAGCTTCTCAGGTTTTTTTTAGTCGTCGGAGTCTGAGGAGTGCAGATTCAACTCTCCTTCAGCCGTCCTTTGCTTCTTAGCAGGGGCAGGCTTGAAGAAACTGTCCACAGACTCCTTTTTTCACCTTTTTTCACTCTGTTTGAGTAGAGGCAGCCATATGTGAGCTCGCATGTTTGAAATTTTGCACGCAAGAGAATGGCGGTTTGGCTCGTAACCCAAGTCACCGTTCATAACCCGAGTCATTTTTTTGGCCGGCTGGGTGTTCGTAACCCAGGGCGTTCGTAAGTCGGGGCCCCACTGTACACTGAAACCAGTGTAAGAAGCAGACACCTTGAGAAGTGACCTTTGAAGACAGGTGGTTACTTATTAGAGGTTCATTTCAGAATTTTGGTTGATGGGATTTTGAAATTGGCTGTTTAGGACAGTGATTCGAAAATTCAGGTGTAGCAAGCTTTCCACTTAACTTGGTTTCTTGCCTACATCCAAGTAATGACATAACATGCAACACACCCAGTACCTGACTGAAAAAAGTTTGATGTTGCCACTGCTGCTACTACCTATATTTAAAGCATAGATGCCAGCCGTTCTGAGTTTTTGGTGGAATTGTTTACTTTTTATAACCTTAAATTATGCCGCCATGATCACTTCCTTCCGATTCTGATTTTCTGGTAAAATAACATTTTATATAGGCAAACTACAGCTTGAAAACTGGTAATCTTAATCAGTGAAATGCTTGTAATGACTGATTTATTTCATTTGCAAAAGCATTCCCAAGCACTTGTATCACAAAAGCAATTGCACATTGACAAGTCAAAAATCATGTGAGCTAATTGTACTCTGATTTGCCTGAGAAAGCTAAGGAAAGATGGTGAAGTGAATGGTGACTGATTACTAATTATATCTTGATGAAGAAATTCAAAACATGATACACAAGCAGTGGTGCAGCTAGAATAATTGGGCCCCTATACAAAGCTTACCAATGAACCTCTGCCTAATCTAAAGAGTAAAAATATAATTTCTGGGCCCCTATGTTTTGTAAACTCTTGCTATATCATAGCTATGCCGCTGTAAACAAGACAAACAGCAGATGAGTAGCGTGTATTAATTATTGTAGTTTTTCTTGGTAAATTTAAGCATGTTAGTGGTGGGAAAGAAGTTTGTAGGAACTATATTTCACCCAGAAATCAATAAGTTAAATGTTTAAATATATTGTCACATACAAATTTAAAATATTCCTTTTTTATGTTCAGGTTCAATTTTTTTCATGCTACAATACCTATTGACAGTAGTGTGGGTTGGAATCAGTTACTGGAAAAATGATTTCTGTATCTCAGCATGGTTACATGTTCAGAAAATATATATCTATGGTAACATGGTAAGACAGTATCTGTATCTATGGTTACATATTCAGACAGTATCTGTATCCATGGTTACATAGATAACATTTGTATCTATGGTTACATAGACAGTATCTGGATCTTGCTAGACATCCTGGAAGAATAAACAGTTTTGTCAAGAAATACAAATTGTGCCTCTGCATAATCAAATCTTTTGCTCAAATTTTAAATGTAAGATAAATTTGTGAATAAAAATATATCATCACCAAAACTCAACTTTAATTGCAAAATGCTTTTATTTGTGCTGATAATTTAAGGCTTAATTGGTTTCTGTAAACTTTTGTCAGTTTAATGTGATTCCAGGTTTGGCGCCATTATAGAAATAATTTCTGACAATACTTACTAGGTATTTCAGATGGTTTTTATGTGCTGACCATTTTTAATGAACTTTTTATTAAATGCAGATTGATATATGGTGATGACTCAAAGAATTCCGACAAAATACCTAGAGCCATTAATACATTGATTTCAGACCATCCAGCCATCATATCTGCCTTTCATCAGTGAAATACATATGTTGATGGGGAGATCACTATTGTTTGGTTAAAAGCTTTAAATCTGGATTTTCAGTCTTGAAATCATAAGGTTTAAATAACTCATGGCAAGTTAATGTCTCTGATAAGGCCTCAACTACAGCTCAGATTTAATTACCTGTTGAAATATCTGATAGACTGTAATCAGAAAAACCTTTCTTAAAAAAGATGTGGACTTTAATTGAAATTACCTTAAATACCCACTAAAAGGTTCTAAGTCATTTGTTAAAACTGGCGAAGAAAATGTCTTACCTCCACATTTCTCCAAGGACAATTAAGCCCATACTTGATGGTGAGCTTATCCTCCTGTCTGGAACATTATGTTGGCATGTCATTATTTAAAAAAGTTTCAACCATTAATAAGATCCCACACTTGCCAAAACTTTGCAAAGTGCCCCCCCCCCACTGCTTATTATAGGAGAAATATAGTAGTCTCACCATAACACTGTTCACTGGAGCATACAATGGGGTCCATCATCACATTCTCCTTATACAATGGACTGCTTTTATTCTAAGATGCCTTATAGTGAAAAAGTGTGTGTGTGTGTGTGTGTGTGTGTGTGTGTGTGTGTGATTCAGATTTTTAATGTAGCTTTAACAATTTTTCAATCATATTGCTATGATGTCTGCAGTGTGGCAGTTTATAGTGATGTCTAGCATTGGGGCATCGTGCCTCAGACATGTAGCATCAAGTTCTACCCAGTCACATTATCCTGACACCAGGCCGACCAGTCCTAACACTAACCTCTCAATGCTGAGCGCCTAGCGAGGCAGCTGCTAGTACCAATTTTATAAGTCTTTGGTATGACTCGGCCGATTTTGAACCAGCAACCTCCCACATCCAAGGCAGACACTCTAACCACTAGGCCACCGGAGCAGTCCCTAGTGAAGGAGTAACAGAACAATATAAAAAAAATGGTACAGTTAGTTATGGACATTATTTTAGAGAAAGAAATAATTACTTAGAATGATGAAATCTCCACACGTCAATGTTCATACTTTGCACTGTGTCAGTGTCAGTACTTTGTACTGTGTCAGTGTCCACACTTTGCATTGAGTCAGTGTCCATACTTTGTATTGAGTCAGTGTCCACACTTTGCACTGTGTCAGTGTCTGCACTTTGCACTGTGTCATTATTTGCACTTTGCACTGTGTCATTGTCTACATGTTGCACTGTGTCAGGGTCTACATGTTGCACCAAGCCAATGCCTGCACTTTACACTGTCATTGTCCACACTTTGCACTGTGTCAATGTTCACACTTAACACTGTGTCAGTATGCACACATTAAAATATCAATGTCCACTGTCAGTGTCCACACTTTACACTATATCAATACCTCACACTTTACACTATATCAATACCTCACTGTGTCAGTGACCAAGTCTTTTTACTCTCAATGTCCAAACATTACACTGTGTCAGTGTCCAAACCTTTTTACTGTCAGTGTCCACACTTTACACTGTGTCAATGTCCACACTTTATATTATGTAGATATCCACACATTACACTGGATTAATATCCACACTTTTCACTGTGCCATTGTTCACACTTCATACAGTGTCAGTGAAAATGAAACAGAACCCGTATAAGAAGACATGTCTGAACTTGTTGGCCATTTGTACCCAAAGGGGTCAGTTTTTGAACCCAGAAGTTGTATGTTGAGCAGACAAAAAGTCTTTCGATACGTTTTGCGATCAACATCTCTTACTGGTCAAAATGGTCCAAAAAGGAAGTTGTAGCATGAATTGAAACTCAAAGCATCAAATGTCATTTTATTTAATTTTAACAAAATCTCTTGAGTGCTTGTATGATTTTAAAGCAGTAATTATCAAAGAGCACCTCATTTTAAAGAAGTAATTATGAATAAGGACAATCTGAGTATGTTCACAAATGTTTTTTCAAAGAACATTAAGATAAACATTTTAGAAATAAATTAGGTGGGTACTCAGCCATGCTTAATACTTATAATTCACTTTTCCACCAAAATATAAGATTTGGTTTCAAACTTGTAATGTTCTTGTACTTATTGACCAGACTTTCTGCAAAGGATCTCATGTTCTGAATTAGCTCAGTGGTTAGCATATGGAGTAAATGTGATGGAGGTATTAAAATCTACATTGACCAGACTTACACCATGGACGCCTTGTCCTGTTTGGCTTGGTTTTGTGAGATTTTCAGGCCTGTACATAGTGGACAGTATCTTTAGTGGTGGTTACACTCTTGTAATGATGCATTTAACTTATATTTCTTTGTAGAATGTAACAAATGCAATGATACAAGATCATCTTACAAACATACCTGCATAATATTATCTCAGGTTTCAGAAAGTTATCAGATATATATTTTGTAGTTTATTCTAATTAAAATGGCTGAATTTCAATTCATATTGTTATTTTTAACCACCGTTGTATGCACAGTCTCTGTGCCTTTTAAAATTCTCAGTACATACCATATTTATTTCATGATACACCCATGCATAATGATAATCCCAACTCTCTCTTTTCTCATGATCAACCCATGCATAATGATAATCCAAACTCCCCATTGTCTCATGATAAACCCATGCATAATGATAATCCAAACTCCCTATTGCCTCATGATAAACCCATGCATAATGATAATCCAAACTCCCTATTGTCTTATGATAAACCCATGCATAATGATAATCCAAACTCCCTATTGTCTCATGATAAACCCATGCATAATGATAATCCAAACTCCCTATTGTCTCATGATAAACCCATGCATAATGATAATCCAAACTCGCTATTGTCTTATGATAAACCCATGCATAATGATAATCCCACTTCCATAATTGTCTGAAGATAAACCCATGCATAATGATAATTGAAACTCCTTATTGTCTCATTGTAAAACCATACATAATGATAATCCCAACTCCTTATTGTAATAAAGTTTGGCAGGTATTTCCTAAGGATATGTTTGTCTTACAATAACTCCATCTCATAATTACTGACAAATGAATTAAGCTGATTCATCCCCCAGGTCTTACAGTAAGCAAAGCTCATACTCATTATCATAATTGGCTAGAAAAATCAAAATATAGTTCAACATCTGTATTAAACATTTCAAATATCATAACTTTATAATTTTGTTTTATATTATAAAGTTAAATAGATGGAAATATTTATAATTGCACAATAATTTTTTATGCCCATGTTAGTAGGCAGTGAAACATAGCAGTCACTTTTCTGATGGTATTATTGGTATCAACAATATGGTTCTTCAGCATTGTTTTGGTGAAAAGACATAGTCACAGGGGGTCAGTGGAAAGAATCTCTTACATGTGATACAGTCCAAAATTTCATGTCTTCCCATTAACCCCCTGTGACCATGACCTTTCACATTTTTGACCCCAGGTTCACTCTTATTTGTTCATGTCCTGTAAGTCTGGTGTCATTTCATTGATAAAAACAGATGATGTCACATTACTTTAAAAAAAAATGCCAGATGATCAGAATGAAAAATGGGTATTGGTTACCAGCTTGATTGTTGCAGGTAAGGCAAATGCACAAATACATACCAGGTATAAATAAGGAAGGCACACGAGTCTGGAACTGTTACCACTGAACTGGTTGGTTTTGTCGTAATTAAGAATTCTTTTTTATTTTGCAAAGTATCAGGACTGTTAGGCAGCTGTAGTTTAACCTATAACTCAACAGCATTTGGTCTTCAAAACTTGCTGAGCTTGGAGGAATCCAATGCTATCTTCACTCTTGCTTTGAAGTAGTAGATGGTGATCCAGGCTGTGGACTGGTTTACATTAATCCAACTTCCTCTTTTCTGACTAACACAAACAAGTCTCTGACATGTTACACAGTCTGCCAGATGTGAGGGATAGATAGAACTGGGGTTGCTGAGGCTAAGTAATCCATGTTAATTCCACACCTCTAGTGCTGGGAGTAATAATGAGTCATTTAGGAGGGATTTCCTCAGAATGCCTTCCTCCTTAAATCTCATTTACCAAAGGTAACAGAGCCAGTTCAAGACTTGGGAACACAGAAACACTGCTGTTTAAGAATATATCAGCTGTGCTGTAGATGTTCTGGATTTGAAATGTTTGGAATGTGAGAGCCATAAATCACTATTATGCCTTCCTTGTGAAATAGAACGTAGCCTAGAAATACTCTTTTTGTGATCTTTACATCAAGTATGCACATATTTTTTTAAACCTCCTGCAAAGCATTTAATAGGGGTACACATTATTATCTTTCTTCTGTCTGTCCTGTCGTATTTCTCATGTCTTATTTAAAGCTTTTGAAGGGCTTAATGGAAAAGATGCAAACCTAAACTTTAGAACTAGAAGTTGCATTTAAAAGACTAAGGTCATGTTTGATTTTCATTATTTTCTGAAAACATTTAATGGAGTTATGTATGGCCACTGTTTGACTTAAAACATTGTCTGTCAATTGCATAATATTTGTATTGACAAATTTAGAGCTGTTCTTAATTGAAAAATGCCCTTGATTACTTTCAGAAGTCTTTATTATTACCCTTGAGCTATTTTTTAAATCTCAAACTTCTGTCACCTAAATTTATATGGAAGAGCATTTTGAATCAAGTTTCTAAAAAAGGACTAATTAGATAATTAATAAGGACTACCCGGTAATTAATTCAATAGATTTGCATTACCTAGGTCAAGTTCTGTATGCACCATTGTTTTACAAAAGTGAATAGATTTATGGCCCCTGCTGACATAGAACTTTGCCATTCAACGTTGTTAGATATGGTTCAGATTCAAGGTCTTGGATTTGAATCCAATTTTAGGCCCCCATTTCACCAAAATTCTTAAATTTTCTCTGCAGATTTTATTTTATCTTGTTTATGATGCATGAGACAATATTAAATAGTTTTGTTTGAAGTAGAGGTAATGGAAAAATGCAAATTCACTTTTTTGTTTACAGTTTAACACATGGAAACCTTTTCAGTAGTCCAGGAAGACCTTGAAATCCTGAAAATTTCCCTTAAAGGAAGTCAAGGTTCCTTTATGGAAAATTCTAAATTTGAAGAATGTACCTGAATCCCTGCTATATGCTGAACATCCTGTGTAAAATTAACTGTTACTAACCAAAATATAAAAACTATTTTTAGAAATCCCAATCCTAGGAAGAAATTTTGAGATATTTTGTGGAACTGGGGGTTAGGTTCCACTGCAAGTGAAAGGAAACAGGATTGACATTTGTTTGTGCCTCTACTGCTTGGTCCCATCTCTCCAATGGTCACGAGAAGTTAGCAACATATGCAGAAAAACCATTTTGCTGACACTAGTGAAATTCGGATTGCTTATTTTGATGCATATGTAGATGACCAAAATAGATTTCAGGCCATTAAAGCATTTTTTTACAGTTTTGTACATAGTTCCAAACATTTGGGACTTTAGATTTTTATTCTTTTTGTTTACAAAAGTCTTTTTTATATTAGTCTGTGAATTGGAGGATTTTCCAAGAGAAATAAATTTGATAGTTCGATGGAGCAAGTAATAAATATTTTTTCACTCAAGAACTTAATGTTTCAGTAGCCATTGATAACATCATGATCAAAGAATATAACTGAACATGTTGACCATTTGGTGCAGTTCTGGTAGCATGTCAGCATCTCATGCACAAGGACCACATTTGAATCCCACTATTAATATAAATTTGTGTTCAATTTATTTTGCAAGCAGGGCTTTCTTACCTTGAATTCGGAAAGAGAAACATGTTTGAACTTATTTTGTCTCTTTGAATGTACACAAAACAGCAGAACATCTATCATAAAGAGTTGACATTACTGTAAGAAACTTGCTACTTCAGCCTGTTATACATTTTAGGTAGCCAATGCATTTGAGCATAAAATAAAAAAAAATTTGCTTGATCCGAGTGAATAACAGGTATATTTCATTTCATGGCCGAAAACTCATGTATTTTCAACTGTTCAATGAAGTATATTAGTTATTCACTTGACACAACAAATATCCAATTTGGTGTTAGTGTGATCAAACAAAAACCACATGAGGTAGATGACTGAAAATAGATTGGCATATTCTATTTATATGTAGATGATGATTTTATTATATTTTCAGGCCATCTTAGAAGTTTTCAATTTTTATAAACTTGTAAAAACTTTTTTCCGTCCGTACGGTTTTGCCTTTTGATGAAAATCTTGTTAGCCCAGTTAAGCACAAAACCACCTGTTATAGACAGTTGAAATTTGGTTTGCATGTTGGTAGGCATATATTGTATGTAGATAATCAGCTTAGATTTTTAGGCAATTACAGCAATGTTTCAGATTTTTCGAAATTTTGTGTGTGTGTGTGTGTGTGTGTGTGTGTGACTGACTGACTGACAGATGGACTGACTTATATTTATTTCCTCTTCAAAAGAATTTTCATTCAGTTATTTTTATTATTACATAATAGTAACAGGAACATTAAAATAACATGAATGAATACATAACACACTTAACATGTAATATATCCACAAAAGTACTATGATTGTCATTAATCCTCTGCATTAAGATGTATGTATGTATGTATGTATGCATGTATGTATGCAGATACATGGGTAAGGGTACAAAATACCCTAGAATTGCAAAATTTGAGGAAAAAGCACATATATAATAACATGGGCCACAAAACTCACTGGAAGTGAAATATGGAAGGAACAACAATCAAGAATAACATGTTAAAGAAAATGAAAATGTAAAATGAAGAATTGCAGTTATTTATATTTGACTAGCACAGTTTAAGTGAATTGCCACATTGGCTCTCCCTTGGAACACTAGGAACCAAACAGTTGTGAATAACATGTATGCTAGTCAAAAATGAAATGGGTCCATTGATCTAATATAATGTACAAGCTCAATGTCATATATCATGTTCAGGTTCAAGATTGCCATGAAAGGTTATACACACATTCAACCCATGATCTGTCTGGTTCAAGTTGAAAATGATACTGCTCGCAAATCCAATATGGCCACCAAAGCAGCCATCTTGAAAATCTTGTTATCACTACTACTCTTGAATGAATGGTCATGTCAGCATTTGGTTTTAACTGAAAGACTTCTTATGGTGTCCTGTTGATCTTGAATGAACATGGTGCCGATGTGCCATCCAATATGGCCATGATGGTGCAGATCTGGGGTCTAATATGGCTGCCACTATAGCCAGCTGGAAAATTTTGTTATCTCTCTTCTGAATGAATGTTTATATTATCATGGGGTTTTCGCTAAAAGACTTCATATCATGTTTTGTTTTTCTTAAATTAAAATGGTGCTGAACTGATGTCAATGATGTGGCCATCTTGAAAATCTTGATTTAGCTCTTCTAGGTCATAAATGAAAATGACTAACCCTCAATATGGCCACCATTGTGACCATCTTGAAAATATTGCTGTCTCTGCTCCTCCCAAATGGTTGACTGTATCAACATGAGGTTTTCACCAATAGGCTTCTTATCATACTAATTTGGTCCTAAAGAAAATGGTGCCAGTCATACATCCAATATGGCTGCCATGACAGTTGTTGTAAAAATGTTACTGTAACTATTTGTCCTGAATGGAGCTAATTATGACATGGGGTTTTCACCAAAAGATTTCTGATGATGTCTACTTTGACCTTAATGAAACTGTTGCCAATCTGACATCCAATATGTCCACCAAGGCAGCTAATTTTGAAATTTTGTTATCGCTCAAGAATATCAGAGATGGTTTCAACAGTCAACAATTAAAAGAAGAAATGGTATTATTTTGAATTCATGGAAATTCTTTTGCACAGTTGAGCATCAAGTCCTTCAAGGGACTCTTGTTTGAATGAGAATACTGGTTATCTAAAAATTTTTAATTTGTATTCATCTTCATGAGAGAACATTTTAGGGTTTGAAACGTTTAGAAATTTTGTAACTCTGGCAAGGACCATGTAAATATTATAACTTTTATGGTCGATATCCATCTTTAGGCCTACCGCTCCGGTGGCCTAGTGGTTAAAGCGTCTGCCTCGGATGCAGTATTTCGCGGGTTAAAACCCTGACCGAGTCATACCAAAGACTTATAAAAATGGTACTAACAGCTGCCTTGCTAGGCACTCAGCATTTAGACTGGTCAGCCTAGTGTCAGGATAATGTGACTGGGTGGGACATCGTGCTACACGTCTGCAGCATGATGCCCCAGTGCTAGGCATGTGATGCCACTCTGCAGACATTGTAGCGATATGACTGAAAGATTATCAAAGCTACATTAAAAATCTAAATCTCACTCACACACACACACACACACATCTTTAGGCTCCTAGTATTTCAGGTTTCATTGCAGTAATTCATGTTTTGATTTGAAAACAGTGAAGGCTTTTGTTTTGCTACCTATGTATTAAGTCTCACATATTCTTTCATTGAGATAAATTAATGATTGATTGTGTGATATTTAATAACACATCAACACATGAAAGACTAGTGTCAAGACAATTAGAGTTAGGTGCCATGTCAAGCCAATCCAGACTAGTCTCAGCAGGTTTCAGACCTGTGCAACCAACTAATTCTGAGTCCAGTATATCATATCCCATAATGCCACATCTTGTTCTGTCCCCATCCTTCCAGTCCTGAATTTTGTCTCCACTCAGTAACTTTTGAAGGACTTCATGGATTGAAACAAAGTTTTGGTATGAAGCTTTATTTTTTTTTAATAAGAAAAACATATTCAGGTTCAGTTTTCAGCATTTTCTGTTAATGGAGTTATGGCCTTTGTTTGACTTAGAACTTTACCTTTCAGCTGCATTGCTTTTGGGTGGGCGTATCTGTGTCATATGGACACATTTTTATTTTGTACAGAAAAGCATAGGCATCAGCTTGGAGTATGTCAGGGGGCAAATTTAGTTTTCATTTATAACTATTGTCATCAATTACCTATCAAATATTAAAGTTCACATTTAAAACATATTACTCTTTGTGGTTTGATTCATCTTTTATAAAATATTGTTTTTAGAATGTTCATAAAAAGTTAGAGAAACAATAAATACAAAAAGAAATGAGAATTAGTGAATTGATTAGAATTCTAGTTACGGAGAAACCCTGTTCTAATGTGCATCAAAATTATAACATGGTTTTGGATAAAACAACAGTTGTGTAATGGCTTTTGATTTTCTTTTTAGATGTGCCTTATTTCCTGACACTACTCAAAACATCAGCCAAACTGAAAAACAGATATAGGTAGAATTTGAGGGAATAATAAATGTTTCACAAAATGTTTGTAGGAGCTTTAAAATCATGCTCATCAAAATCAGATTGTTGTAATTGTTTCAGTTACTTATTAATACAAAAAAATTTGGGAAATAATTATAAAGGGAAAATTGTAATATAAACTGCTCTCCACCCACACATTGAATGCTTATTTCTGTTTAAAAACATTGCAGATCATAAACCTTGAACCTGTAATTGGTTGACTCTATGTTAGGGTATCATATTTTGCAACAGTCCTTATTATCAAAGGCAAAACTGAGAGATAATCAAAACAATAGGTAACCTTTTAACATGAGTGATTTGTATTTATTTCAAAGCATTGCTAATTATAAAAGTAGCATCAGACCTGATTTATTGAGTGTTGAATCTGATAACATTTGGTTGGGAATAGACTTTCAAGTGGGTTTGATCCGATATACTGGCCTTACTGGTTAGGTGTACAAGCAATCAGTTTAATTTGCCCATTTGCATCTGTATATGACATACCATCTATCCCACTTCTGGCTATATATTGTGTAGTAAAAATAGGCAGTCCCCACAACTAGTAACTGTTGACAAGCTCTTTTAGCCCAATGAGTTTTCAACAGTATGTGGGTGGTCTGATGAGTGGAAAAAATAACCCATCTGTAGATAAGCATGCATTGGCTGAGCCCCCCTCTCTACACCTAGTGCTTCTTAGTCCAGGAACAGCTTGGAAGTGTTGGGAAGACTATTCCCCATTGGACTCTTGGATCATTTCTTAACTTTCTCTCTCAATTTGAGAGAGAGAAATATAAGAAAATATGTAGAAAGTAAGTGACAAATAAGCAGTTGAATAGGATTTGGAGATATATTGATGTGTGGGTTGCCACACATGAAGTGTTTTATAGGTGGCCATACTGTACGTGAGACCACCCATCAGTGTATTAGGTGAAGTTCAGTCTAGCTGAGAAACTTGTACAGAGCAGATCTCTGTATGTTCAGAAAGAGGCATATCCCACTGCTGACACCAGCAAATGTGGTTCCATGTGAAAATTTCAGTGTAAATCAGGATTATTGTTAAATTTCCATGGAATATATTTCTAAGGTGGAAGTTAGATTTACTCATTACAACTTCAGGAGCTGTAGGGGATGTGTTCAGATGGAATTCGTGAGGATGTGTGACAGAGTTGTTCACGGAATTACACTTGTGCTTGATTTTAGTGATCGTCTCTCAATTGGTTGAATCAGTTAACGTGGCATGTGTAATTTTTAAAAAGAATATATTTGATATTGTATGGAAATTACGTGACTATACAAAGTTATATTTTCAGTTTCTGGAGGAATTTTTGTCTGCTGTGATAAATATTGAGAACTGAGTATATCTTTTTCAAAGTTGAGAATGTGAAATAAAAGGAGCTGTGGTGAATTATAATTAATTGTTATTTGTAAAAGTATTTTTCCTGTTTTTACAGGAACTTGTGCTAATGTATTGTTGTTTAAATTTTGTTATGGTCATTCTTTATTGTTCTTGATTCTTTGAAGACTGGATTAATAAATTATACTGCACTGGAGGAACTTTCCTTACAAACTTTGACAATAGGTAAGTGATTAGCAATTGTTTTGTTTTCTATTAAAATATCAACACATTATTGCATCTAAATAATGGCAGGGTAATCAGATTCAGATATTTGTAAATCTGACAGTGTGTATTGC
The DNA here is from genome assembly GCA_016617855.1 of Megalonaias nervosa. Classification (NCBI taxonomy): domain Eukaryota; kingdom Metazoa; phylum Mollusca; class Bivalvia; order Unionida; family Unionidae; genus Megalonaias; species Megalonaias nervosa. The sequence continues at coordinate 20,649 of JAECUM010006809.1, read as the reverse complement.
TTTTGTCGATTTGTATACAATTTTTAAAATGTTAAATATACTATGAATGTAAGCTTTTTCTCTCATTTAAAGTATATCAAAAAATTTCGCTCAAGTACAGTTAATATAAATTTATGAATTTGTATGTGTCTAACTCTTCCACTTGTCAAAAAGGCAGCATCAACATTTACATATTTTATTACAACTATTTCCTTGGTACATAAATCTGTACAAAAAAATAGACAACAAAAAGTTCAGTCAAATATTTTTACTTTGATTTCCTGAGGAATCCATAAATTTCAGAACCTGTAAGATTAAAAAATCATACATTAATAAATTGGAAAGAAACTGATGATTTTAAACTTGTTACATTAATTCTAAAGAACAGTTCTTATTTTCAGTCTAAACAATATTTCCAAATGTTTTTGTTGGAAGATCTGATCTTGATATTATATGTAATGTGTATGATACAAATTAGCCATTATCGTTGTCAAACCTGCCTTGGAATAGGAGGAATAAAAACCTGACACAGTGATCAATTCAGTATCATTGTCCATCCATATGTACCTAGATTAACATCGGTGTTAAAATATTTTTCATTATCACTATCTCAAATACAGCCGACAGTAGAGTAATGTTACTTTGTATGTTGATACACCGGATGTGTACAATACCAGTTTACCAAAAAGTTACAAATTAAAAAAAGGTAAAAATAGGTAAATTACATTTATTTCTGGGAATTTATATTTGTGAAATTTGAGGTTGATACAAACTTTTGAATTTAAAGACTCGATAAAGAATGATCATTTGTGATATGTCTAAAAGATTCCTTCAGTATGCATAGGTGTAGGATAGGATAAATTTACCATAGTTCAAATTTTGTGTCACACATGAGGCTTTTTGAATGTCTGATGCAAAATTCACAGATACTAGTATATTCATAAATGCAAGTTCTTTGCATGAGAAATATTTCATTTTTCAGAATTATGAATTCATTTTTATTCATAGGATCGTGACCTGGTGAGGAAGGCATTGAACTCATCATTGAAAGGGTGTGAGTTCGATTCCCACCAACAAATCAGCTCAGATTTGGCTACCATGTAGACCAACCAGTTGTTTCAACCTTTTATTTTTTATGTGACTACAACTAGTTGGTCTAGGCTACCATGGACTTTAAGCAAGGCACTTTACTTTTCTGCCTTAGCATGATGTAATCTTCAAAGTGTTGATGTGCCATAAAAAGACAACAATACCTCTCCACAAACCTTATTCATGGGGTACACAATATGTTTTGACTTTGTGGTTGCTACAAACCATACATAGAAAAATACAGCAGAAAAATTAACAGGCGAAGAGAATAGAACCTTGAACCATGATTGGGTTTTTTGTTTTGGTTTGATGTTTTGGAACACAGCAATGCTTGAAACTACTTTAGTGTGAAGGCAGTTAACCTCTCCACAGAATGTATGTAGCTCCGCCCCCATATGGGAGATGACCCTTTCTGTTGCTACCTTAGACAAACAAGTGTAAAATATGGTGTTTTTGTTGCTACAACATAGAGCACAATTTGGCCATACTCTGAATTTTTCTCCCAATTTTATTTAGAGATATGGTATTAATTTGTCTTTGAAATGAAGACAACAGGGGTTCAAGTATTAAGGCGAATTTCAGGATACATTCATGATGTAAACATATATGGGAGTGAGAAATACATCATAATAATGTCTGCAAAATGCCACAGAAGCATGAATGGCATCGAGTCTTCCAAGGATTATGTAACATAATGTTAAGTAGATAATAATATTGTTGGTTACTTGGACATAAATGTATCGTACGCATATCTAAACACTCAAATATCAGTGATTTAGCATATCCTGTGCAGGTTTCTAGGGGCATCAGACAAGGGTATACATTAATTAACAAGCAGATAAGTGTTAAATGTTTATATATATATATATATATATATATATATATATATATATATATATATATATATGGCAAAAGGTTTGGTATAGAAACATAATGATATCCTTAGTGATGTTTTCTTTGTTATTGCAAGAATAGACCAGTAAAAACAGCGTTTTTAGTGTATTTATGTTAGTTTGTTTTCTTATTTCATTCTTTGTGAGGCAAGGGATCAGCAGGCAAAGGATCTGAAAATTTCTGTTTACCAGATATTGTTTATAAAATGCTGCAAATGAAAAATAGTTGTAAATTAGAAAATTGATCTTCTTTTCATACAACATTTTAGTTGGGTAACATATATTTATCTCTTGAAAATACGTATATAGATATATTTTTGTTATTTGTTATTTATAAATTTTGTCGGTTTGTGTGTTGCTTTTTTATATATTTGTCTTCCATTTAATGTCATAACGACATGACTGGGCTATAACATACTTGGGCAGCATTATTACTCAAGGCAGGTGACGCTGATAAATGTTCAGATAACTTTAACCATAGCTTATCCACAAGTTTTTTGTTCGGTTACAAGGCAAACGGTCGAATTTGACAAAGAAATATTGCCTACAAGAGATATTTATGAACTGCATGTAAATATAGCCAGCATTACCTTTGTAAAAACGTGTTTATTTGAGTTGATTCTTGATGTGTTTAACTGTTCATGAGGCCTTCTGCAAAGTTTAATCCATCTCAGACATTCCTGTAAGTTTGTTTTCGGCTTTGGAATTTCACACAATTTTCTAATCATTCAGGGTGTCGGTCATTGCTGTTGCACAAGCCATAACTACATCTCTACCATTTTTAAATTTCACTGTCACATACAAAAGTTTACATTGATAAGTAACAAAATACAAAAGAATACAATTGATAAGTTTGTTTACTTAGACAACAGATTGAATGTGCTTGTCTAAATTAATGTTGGACAGTGTAACCATGTGTGGGATTCCCAGTTTGATTGGTTAATAGCAGCTGTCAGTCAAAGCATGTAGAGAGGTCAATTAGAGCAAAGTGTCCTCACTCTAGGGTTACTTGAGGCTAGCTGACCAGGGTTGATCCAGTGGTAGGATTTGAAGCCCTTCTTTTGGTCATGACCTGGGCATGCTATCCATTGAGCCCTAATTCATAGTATTTACAAAATCCTGTTTTCCTTGAGTTCGCTTGATGAGTGAATTTCAACAATCTGTCCTTTATACCCTATGTACTTGCTCATGATGGAGTCCTTTATACCCTATGTACTTGCTCATAATGGAGCCCTTTATACCCAATGTACTTGCTCATAATGGAGTCCATGTGGAAATTGCACATATCCAAATAATGTGCTGGCAGATCTGGGTCTATGAAGTTTGTTTGGATTAATCAGTAGAACAAGCAACATAGACACTAATCTGTCAGCCCATTATGCAAGGGCAGATCAGAGTCTAAGTTGTTTGTAATTGGACTTGATTTATGAGAAAGTGCAGATGTTACATGAGAGAGTATTGTTGGAAACTTTCTGTTTTTTATTTCCATTGCATGATTCAAAGTGAAGTATATTCATCTTAGAATGTGTACAAATTTTTCTTCAGGCTTCCAATTTTCTGTACATTTATGGGAGTTTAAACTTAAAAATAATAAATAATATTTCTTTTTGATTTTGTGTAGTATCAAACAAATAGTTTGATAATGTGAATAATAATAATAATAATAATAATAATAATAATAATAAAATAAATGAGAAAAATATAAAATAAAATTTAAAACTTATTTCTAATTTCTTTATAGAACTTTATATTGGACAATTTTTGGCATCCTTACAAAGATTGGGAACATAGGTGCATAGGTGACTCTTCACCAAAATGTTTACAAAATGCTATAAAGGGTCTGTCCACTTTTAAACTAAGTTTAGAATTATTCAGTTACTGGTACTGTGTAATATGTTCTCATTTGTTACTAAGAATGTACATGCTAATGCTTCTCTTGGATTTGTATTCATGATATGATCAGTTTTGTTGGAAACTCTGTTTCATGCCAACCATATTCTCAGAGTGTGCAGACTTTAGTGGGTTTTCTTTGTTGTTGAAATATTGCATTTCTTGAAAGATTTTGTTTAAATGTAGCAATGTGAACTGAACAAATACAAAGTTACTCTAGAACTTCCAAGTGTAGTACCATAGAAATCAATAAAGAACAAATACAAAGTTTCTGTAGAACTTATGTGTGTAGAACAGAAATAAAAAACAGAACAAATATACCAAGTTACTGTAGAACTTCAGTGTGTAGTACCATAGAAACCAAGAAAGAACAATTACAAAGGTACTGTAGAACATCCATGTGTAGTTACCATAGAAATCAAGAAAGAGCAAATACAGTAGAAATCAAGAAAGAATAAATACCAAGTTACTGTAGAACTTTCACGTGTAGTACCATAGAAATCAAGAAAGAATAAATAGAAAGTTACTGTAGAACTTCCATCTGTTACAAATACCGTAGAAATTAAGAAAGAACAATGAATAAATGTAATGGTAACATTTTATGCCAACAAAAGATGGAATGATAGAAGGAAGGATAAGTAATATGAAGAATGTTTTTGAACCAAATTTTTTTATAAAATTCATCTGTCTTTATTCAGATATTCAAACTTGTGATAATAAATATTTTCAAAATTCTTCATGAAAATGTGGTTTAAATCTTAGCACAAATGAGAGTAAACTGGTCACAAAAAGTTCCAATGTGGTAACAATATTTTTTCAGTATTTTCATAAAAATTGTCAAAATGTTTGCCAAATTGTGTCAGACTTCATTAAAATAGTCTTAAAAGCTTCATATATATAGTGTTGAGATGTTCATATAAATTTTATCAAAATGTTCATATAAATGGTGTCAAGCTTTTCATGTAGATTCAAAATGTTCAAATTAATGGTGTCAAAATATTCATATAAATGGTGCCAAAAGGTTCATATAAATGGTGTCCAATTTCTCATATATCAGTAAATGGTGTCAGAATGTTCATATAGTCAAAATTTATATAAATGATGTCAAAAGGTTCATATATATGATTGTGTCAAAATGTTTATATAAATAGGTCTCAAAAGGTTGATATAAATGATTGTGTCAAAATGTTGATATAAATGGTGTCAAAAGATTCATATAAATGGTGAATGGTGTCAAAATGTTGATATAAATAGTGTCAGAGGTTCATATAAATGATTGTGTGTCAAAACGTTGATATAAGTGGTGTCAAATTGTTCATATAAATGATGAATGGTGTCAAAAGATTGATATAAATGGTGTCAGAATGTTCATATACTGGTAAATGATGTAAAAATGTTCATATTCAATCAAAAATGTTGATATAAATGGTGTCAAAAAGTTCATATATTGGTAAATGGTGTTAAAATGTTCATATAGATGGTGTCAAAATGTTCATAAAAGATATATCAAAATTTTCATAGAATAGGGGCAAACTTTATGTCAGTATATCCTGAAAATTATCAGGATGTGCAAAAATGCCCATAAAGAATTTTCCCAGCAAATATCACATGGTTTTGAGCACACATAACGATTGGAACCAGTGGCTTAGCCATTTGGGAAAAAAATCACACCAAAGTCAGAAACAGCGGCTATACTGCCAAGTATACAGATGCAGGTGAGACACTGGATTTCCACAGACCTTGTGATTTTATCAGAATTTTTATGTAGATTTTCTCTATTTAGTCTCCTGTTATTTCT